>JBBYHH010097401.1:0-15051 GCA_038382905.1 Daphne laureola
GCCCGGTAACGCACTAGGTCGTTACCAACTGTGTCAGCGCTGACACAGCTAGTAAAGGGCTGGTGCGTTACCAGTCCGTTACCACTAGTAACGCCTCTGGTAACGCCCTCGTTGCTGGAGATGGATTTTTTTGCAACGCATTGGTAATGGGTTACCCATTTACCAATGGTAAGGGTTTTAGTAATGCACAGGGCATTACCAGACCCCAATCAACCACTTAGTGTAATTATCCTTATTTTTATAAATCCATATGAGTGTCTAGCCATTTCCGCTTGGCCTTGGTGCATATATATTATATCTCACAACCTTCGTCACGTTGCTTATTGTTTCACTTGTTAACTGAAGAACGTAAAAGTCAGGTAGGAGTTCCTCATAAGAAGTCCTAAGACTTCATTAAAATTACCAAGTCTGTCTCTAAAAGGAATATTCCCTGTTTTCTTAGCTTTCCTCAAACTTTTGAACTTCTCTCATTCCAACCCCAGAATTTCTAAAACTTTCAAAGAAGTTTTGTCCATTCAATTTGAAATTTGCAAGCTTAAAAGTAAGCTTAAATTACTTTCAAGGTTTTCTTATTTATCACATAAGTCGCGTTTTCTCAGTAAGACCTGTTTTGGTAGTAAAAGGCATTAAGAAGAAGTAAAATCCATTGACATATAATTTTAAAACCTTGGTTTAATCCCGCTAACCAATGGCTGAAATTTTTAAAGGTTTGACTAGATCTGCTTCTAAGAGACATGAAGATGATGACTCTAAGGAAAGAAGAAAAGTAAAAAATACTCAGGCCATAATCATCCGAGACATAGAAAAAAGTTTGGGTAACTGAAAATAAGTTTGAAGTCTACCGAAATTGGACTTTTGAACTCAGAACTACATATGCTATTAAAACTGTAAAAAGAATTGTTACAATCATGGAAGAAGACCAAAAATTTGAACTGTTATTTAAGTACATGGTAGAAAATCATCTTGATAACCACTACAATTATCTACATGTCGGAATGGTTCAAATTGTTTTAAAACCATTAACCAGAAATGGGTTAGACACTTCTGTTGTGATTGTCTTAAGAGATCATAGACATAACAAGTTTATTGATTCTCTATTAGCAATTGTAGAATCCAGCCTATGTGATGGACCAATATACTTCAATTGTCATCCAAATTTGACTGTGTCCTATAAAAGATCCACATATCATGAAATTTTTAACAGCTAATATTCTTACATCTGGATTTGATATGTTACAAGGATCTCAGAATTTAGCCATTGTTTATAGAATATACTACAAGGTAATGACAACTCAGATAGAGCCTAAAGCTCTAGAATATGATACAAAAGGGGAAAACCTTTTAATACAAGCTAATGTTGAGAAAACTAATGTGGTTCTTCCAAAACCAATAAAATGGAATGATATTCGTTTACCTGATAAATAGGTAATGCAAAATGAAAAATCAGTAAAACCACTAAGAACATCAGAAGTGAAGAGAATAATAGAATATGAAAATAGAGAAGTTGAAATTAAATTCAGAAAAGATAGAATAACCAGAATGATCAATTTTTCAGAAAAATCTCATAAAATACCACCAAGGACATCATGTTCACATGTGCCGGAAACAGATAATGAGAAATACATCGGAGGAGTAAAACAATCAACAGAACAAGTATCTCATCTTGTGTATAAAATAGATCCAGTTAAAATGGAAACTTGCCAATCATACAGATCAGTTGAGGATGATAGAATTATCTTTCCAGACTTTGAGCTAAACATGTTAAGGGAACCATTCAAGATAGACTATGATAGTCTAAGAAATGAATTTCCGTCAACAGAAAATACGGTAAAAAGAAAATGGTTATCAGAAAATTATACCAAAAATGATAGAAGAGAAATACAAAAAGTTTGGTATAAAAAGACTCGTCAAACCCGAACCAACTTAAAATTCTTTGAGTGGTTCATTCCGACTCTAGTTCTAGATAACGAAACAACTTTGTCTGCTTTAGAAGAAACATGGAATACCTACAAAGTTAAGGAAGAGGAAGAAATAAAAGAAATAACTACTGCACACCCTCCTTCCAAGATAATTGTCTTAGGAGAACAAGCAACTGCCTCGCCTATTAAAACTATTAACAAAGAAAATAGTTCTAAATATGCAGAAACAAAAGATCTTCAATCTTTGATTGAGCAAGACATTTACACAAATCTTTATCTACAGTCGTTAGGGAGACAAATGTGCAGAATAGAAGAGACTAAAAGAATAGAACAAAAATCCAACACTTCTAGGCCTCCATCCACCTTCCTTCTAGAATTCCAACATTTAAATTAGGAAGAAGAGATGACGAGGTTTATAATAGAATGAAATAATTGGTCGAACAAATAGGAAAGCTTACTATTAAAGAAAAATCGAAGGGCCCCCAACTCAATGTCATTACAAAGAAACTCTTTCAAGAAAAAGTGTGGATAGGGTGTGCCAATGGCACACCTGTGTACCTCTAGAGATATAAATAGGAAGAGGAGGATAAACACGGCTCAATAAACACGTCGTGTTTATCACCGTGAAATCCGAAAGCAAGATTCATCGATCCCACCTTTCTTCCTAGTGCTGAAACAGAATCGAAAAGCAAATGAGTCGATCAATCTACCTTTCTCGCGCGAACATAACAAAACAGTCAGCGGCTCCCCCTTTCTCCGGTGAAGAAACTGTCGATCACGGCGCATTGGTTTCAACCGCGAAAAATGATGCTCCTTAATGGTGGAAGGATGTTCTCTCGACCCATTATGATGCTCTAAACGCCCATTATGATGCCCTCACTCTAATCCAAAGATTTCACTCTACAACCTACAGTGATCAATTTTTTAACCAAAATTAATGATGAATATCTCGTAGGAATATGATGCTTTCAACTAACATCATGATGCACTCTTCAGGATAACATCATGCTCCAATTTGTCCCTGTAGTATTTTGATGCTCTATTGTAGAATTATGATGCTCTTATTACAATATGATGCTCCTCCAAAGAATTATGGTGCGACCAACTAGTAATATAATGCTTCTGATGTCATAGAAATATGATGCTCCCACAAAGTTACGATGTTACTGGATAACAATATGATGCCCCCCAAAAAGCATTATGATGCGCTCTTCATGATGCTCTTAGGTAGCGTAAGAATAATCTTACGAGCTGGTATGATGCTCTGGACGAATGTTATGATGGCCTCAGTATTAACGACTCTGATCAAACCTATAGTAATGATGAATATCACATAGGAATATGATGCTCTCAACTAACATCATGATGCACTAATCAGGATAACATCATGCTCAAATTTGTCCCTGTAGTATTTTGATGCTCTACTGTAGAATTATGATGATCCCATGTTAGTAACTCAATAATGCACTGACTTAATGGATCTTTTAAAGGGATGCTCTTAGGGCTTCAACGGATGCTCCCTTAGATAGATTGCATATGATGCTCTTATCACCAATTATAATGCTCTTGGTGACAGATTACATGCTCTTGACATCTGATCCAGTGCTCTCGTTTGAATATATGATGCTCTACAGATTAAGTCAACATTAATGTTGATTCTGACTTAAAATTTGAACGCCGCGTATACCTATTTCTGGCGAAAAAAACTATTGTGAACGAACACGTGTCCACATTTGAAAAGAAAACTATCAGCAATCGATACAAACTCTCTCCCTCTCACAAACCGCCTTAACCACGATCTCCCTCCCATAACTCCCTCTCTCTGCAACGTCTCTAAATATCTCACAGTTTCCCATCTTCTTCAACCGCTCTGTTTTTTGTTTCGTGCACTTTCACAACACTCTCATCAAGATTTCATTCTCTAGTACCAAACCCTAAGGTACAAAAATGTCGAGAACATCTCAAGCTGAACCGATTCCTGCAGCAACAATAATATCATAGCAGCCAGATCCAAATGTTGCTCTCTCATCCACACGTATAGAAGAATAAACAGCTTTGCTAGACATGCGAAGCGTGAACGATGAACTCAAGAATTTGAGTGAAGAGCCAACACAATCTGAACAGCAAAGGTAAGCGAAAAGTCTCCTCTAATTTCTTCAAAATTTATCTCGATGAATCCTCTATGAATCTCCTCTCAAAATGATATTCTCTGATATTTTAGATAAGAATTGAGAAAAAAAGAAAAGAAATGAACATCCAACAAGTGATCAAGAGAAGAAAACTGAAATCGGCTCAGAATACGAGCAAGAAAATGATGAGGAAGATGATGATGAACAAGATTTAAACGTCGCTGTGACGTCTAAACCGTAACCTAGCTTAAATTTATATATCGATGTGCTAAACCTAGAATATGATGTTCTTGCAAATTCATATGAAGGTTGATGTGCTTAAACTAGAATATAAACACAATGATGCTCCTGATATGCTAAACGATGCTCTCCTTGTTCTATTGCAGTGATCAAAAACCAAAAGGAAAACAAAAGCAAGTGTCCGACAAACCAAGAAGAAAGTAAGTACAGAAAGTAGAAAGTATGAGACTTATTATTTTGTTCATTCATAAGATTCTGGTCTGTCATCTTGATGCTCTTTGTCCATATGCATGATGCTCTCTCTATCTATATGCATGATGCTCTCTATGTGCCATATGATGCTCTTTGTCCATATATATGATGCTCTCTCTGTGTCTATATGCATGATGCTCTCTCTCCCCCATCTGATGCTCTCTGTCTATATGCATGTTACTCTGCTCTCCATTTATGATGCTTTCTGTGTCTATGCATATGCTCTCTCTGTGGAATCGGATGCTCTCTGGATTTATAATGATTTTCTCATATTCATTTATGATGTTCATGTCTGATCCATACTATATGACTAACAGGACAAAAATATTTATTCGAACATCCCCATACCAAGTGGCAGACATAATGGAAGAGATAAAGAAGAAGTCATCGCAGGTGCAAGCTGTAAAAGAAATGAGGTTCGAATGCTTGCTCAACTACAATCCGATTAGCATAAAATCGGATCTAATGCTCTGGTTTGCAAAGAACTTCAACCCTGAAACAATGATACTTTAAATTGACAACATGAAACCTATTGAGTTCAAGGACATAAACGTTCACATCACAATGGGATTCCCAATGGGCGACAAGATCCTACAGAAGTATGATGCCCCACCAGAGACTCATGTAAATGACCCGCCTCTTAAAAAATGGATGCAAAAATTCAAAGGAAAGCTCCCTACAAAAGAGATGCTAAAAACTGCAATAAAAAATGACACCACAGGAGGTGATCATTTCAGGAGGTGCTTTATCATTTTAATGGATACAATATTGATGGCTCTGGACAAGACAGCAACAGTTCCAACCAATTGGAAAATAATCAAGTCCTTGGAGAACACAGATGACATCAGAAACTTCAACTTTTTCCAACATGTCCTTGATAACATGTTCGCAGAGATCTGTTGGTTCAAAAAGCTGTACAGAGGAGGACTGGGCTGTTGCATACATTTCATCCAGGTAACACTCCTTTAACTTTGATGTTCTTTGTATCTCATTGGATGCTCTCTTGGTTATAAATAATGCTCTCATTTTTTAATTCACTAACTTCCAAAATCACTCCTTTAACAGTGACATGGTCAGACTTCACGAACCGTATAGTGCATTGGTGCAAGTCATAGTCTGAACTCTGAATATATAACCTTGTACTCATTCACATCCCCATCAACCAAACCGGGTTCAAAATGAAGGCAATGACTGTCCTGAACCTCTTGCTCAAACCGATCAAAATATAGCAAGTTGTATTGTTTAACAACAGAAGACAAAATATCAAGTTTTCCAAACCTACTGAGAGTCTTACCATGATTCCTATAGTCATCTTGGTTTGACTTATCTCTCCACTCATTAATCCTCTTAGTCAAAGAGTGAACCATTTCAACCAATGAGGATGTACTGTCACTAATCCCACTAAGCATTTGATTAGTGTTCTCACTCCTTTGTGTAGATAGAATGCCTAAAACAAAAAACAAACAAAAAAGTTTAAATCCCATCGAGTATGATGCTCCCAGAATGTGAAATGATGCTCTCAGTAGAACATATGATGACCTTATAGCACTATATGATGTGCCCAGTACATAAAACAATGAATCCATCTAAAATAGCATGTGATGTGCCTAAGAGATCATATGATGACCCTTGAGCACTGTATGATGTGCCCAAGAGACCATATGTTGAGACCCAGAGTACTGTATGATGTGCCCAACAGACCAAGTGATGATCCCTAAGCACTATATGATATGCCCAAGAGACCATATGATGATCCTTAAGTACTATATGATTTTCCCAACATTCAAAACAGTGCATCCAACTAAAATACAAATGATCAAAAATTATTTTTCCAAAAAAATCATAGGATACAAAAAGGCATAGTATAATGAAATCAGACCAGAATATCATCTGCACCAAGTAGAATATATTGTACACGGATTAAAAGAATTTTATGTGTCTAGGTTTCAAAATGGATGCTCTGAAGAGAACAAATGATGTGCGCAGAATACAAAATGATGCTCTCACAAAAATAAAAAACCATACCTATAGAGAAACAGTCAACAGCCATAGCAGAACACCACTTCGCCTAATATGTTAGTGCAAACAAAGAGAAAGTGATCTTCAACATCAACATTAAGAGGTATAACTTCTTTGTACTCTATTTTTAGATGGGAAAATGGATCATTTTGCCACTAATATTTGGGGTTTGGTAACATTTTGCCATTAAAGTTTTTTTGGGGTTCAAACTATCACTAATGTTTGGGAAATGGGGTAAATTTGTCACTGGCGTTAAATAGTTTGATGGATTCTGTTAAATTCTTTGGGTTAATGTTTTATTTTCACCTTCAAGTTTCTAAACATGACAGATTAACCCATAAACTTTAAACTTCTACAGTTTGACACATCCCTTCCCCACCATTAGCACCCTACAACACCTTCTCTCTGTCGTTGCACCATCACCCTCCGTCATTGCACCATCACCATTTATGTTGCTGCACCGCCGCCTAATTAATCAAAAACATTTTGTTTAACCAAAGCATATTTGATTTTTTACGTAATTTTTATATCGCGGTTCAACGTGCATTCCATTTTCTTACTATATTAGACATGTGGCATAGAGTACTCATAAATCAAAAGCTCTTTATTTAATAAAAAATGATTAATTGGGTTGCGGTACATCGATAAATGATGTGGTGGTGCAGTGGTAGAAGGGCGGTGGTGCAACGACGGAGGGGTGGTGGTGCAACCACGGAGGGGCGGTGGTGCAGCGATAGAGAAACGATGTTGTAGGGTGTTACTAATGGGGAAAGGAGGGGTCAAACTGTATAAATCTAAAGTTTAAGGGTTAATTTATCAAGTTTATAAACTTTAAGGTGAAAATAAAATATTAACCCAAAAAAATTAACGGAATCCGTCAAACTATTTAAGAGAAGTGGCAAATTTAGCCCATTTCCCAAACATCGGTGGTAATTTGACCCCCTAAAAAACTTTAGTGGCAAAATGTTACCACCCCCAAACATTAATGGTAAAATGATCTTTTTTCCCTTTTTACATTAAAGCAAAATAGATCAAGTTTTTCCTGATGTTATAAAGTAGTTGACTAAGCATTGCTTACATGATTGGAGAGTTGCATTTCTCGAGACTAGCAATGATTTATTTTGGGGGTATGATGAATGCATATTTTGTATATTTTACTCCCCCAATTGTGCTTAATCATGTTTGTAGAATGTTGGTGTTTAAAAACTTTGGGTGCTAAAATCATGTTGGTACTTCAAGTGGCAAGGTATGGATTAAGTTGGAACATGTTTGGAAGCTTTTGGGCAAAATTGAATCAAGAAGAAAAGCTACACGAGTAATTGCAAAAGAAATAGGGAGATGAGGTCATTTTGGCAAGAATTGGAAGTGTGAAGTTGGGGTAGAACCTGTTGCGTCTCTGATTTTCTTGATTCTGAAACATGTATGCTATGTGCAAAGTTTTAAAAAGATAAAGGACTTGTGTAAGTATTCATATTTATGGTCTTGAAAGATTATTTTTATTGGAGTGTTATTCCAAGAATTCAAAAAAAAAAAAAAAACAAGAAGCCTAATTTTATTTGTTCATTTTATTGTTAATCGAATATATGATTTTGAATTGTTGAATTGGATTAATTGCAAGAATATATGATTTTGAATTGTCTCATTAACATGTTGATACTTCTTTTCACAAGTGGTGTTCAAACACCATTTTCCATCAACGCATTGATTGCTTGAAACAATTTTTGTTTTAAACTAGCAAGTGTTTTTGTGGGCCAAAGCCAATTCACCCCCTCTTGGTTACAATTGGGACTTTAATTGGTATTAGACCAAGTTACTCAAGCAAGAAAACCTCATGGTTTAGAGACTAAAGATCATGGCCTCTACATCAAATTGTGAAGGGCAGAGCTTATCTAGACCAGCATTGTTCAATGTTGAGAAATTCAGGTGATGGAAGATCAGAAAGGAAGTCTACATCAAAGCCCTCGACTATCAATTATCGAGAAACATCATTCATGGGCAAATAGTTCTTCCATCCAAGCCTCTCAGAGACTATACATCTGAAGATGATAAAAGTTTCTCTATCAATGTAAAAGCGATAAATGTGTTACTTTGTGCTTTAACTCGTAAAGTTACTGATCTAGTTTGTCTTTTTTCTTCTCTTTTCTTTTCTCCTTTTTAGTGAGGATGGTTTCTTAAGCTCTCAAGAGGCCACGAAAATGGGGTCTCCACTCTCATGTCTAAAGAATCATTCCAAACATAACCACTCTAAGGTGCGAGTGAATGCATGCTTGTACTTTAAGCTTGCACTCAAAAGATAGGGTTGAGGCATGTAAATTGGTACTCCGTCCATACACCAATCATGATTCCAAATGTTGTTAAGCCTAGAGTACAAGTATTAGGAAACCACCTAGGAATTCCCATTCACAAGCTAGATAAATGTTTCACATAATACTATTAATCTAGGTTTTCGGTTCTTGTATGTGAAGTTTTTTTCATGCTCAAAACCAACTTTAGCCAAATATTAGATCATGCAATTCTCAATGTAAAATTTCACAAAATGTTTAACAAAACACTCAACAAGTAAGATCCGTCTATAGTATAACTCAAGCTAAGTACTCACACACCATATTCCATCATCGAAAACATAAAACACTTATCATTTTTCACATACAACTTACCTACAAGTTTGTTAGTTTTCTGATTTTTTCATGAATTCTTCAATTTTTGGTGATTTTTTAAGAACTTTTAAGTACAATCCTAGAAAAATAAAAATTAGTTTATCACAAGGTGTTTAAAGCTCAAATAACTCATCAAGAGGCATACGAACTGACTTCCACATGATATTCGTGTAAATTCCCCCCAAACCCGAAGTATCCCATGTCCGCATGTATGAAAAGAAAAATATAAAGGGGAAAATTAGAATGTCATATCGCGGGGCCCCTAATTCCTCATAGAAGTGTGGCTTGCCATCAGGCCAGCCCCGAAGCATCCAGAAAGTGAATGGGTTTCATTATAAAGTCATCAAAATGTTCCTACAAAGATATTCAATCAAACAAACTCTTTTGTCATTACAACACCTAGAACTCTATAGAAAAAGACTTGCAACTTGTAACTTTTCAAGAATGCATGAAGTCATATGATGCACAAGTTACAACAAATACATGATGCACATATTAAGCATCATTCAACAATGCGAGAGAGACATGGACTAAAAAATTGGCATAGCAAATGATAAACCTTATATGTCATGTGGATGAGTATGCCTGTTATGGAGTGTATGAACATGTGTCATCACTAAACCAAAATGATCATCAATCACAGTACGAAAGTGTTGTGTACAATACTCGATGGTTGTAAGATCATGACACATAGCTCATATGCACATTTCAACCAAGAAACATACTCATGCTCTCTCATCTTTAACAAGTTAGCTCATCAAAGTATAAACAAAATTCAACCGTACATGCTCATCTCCTTAAAGTACATCATCACTCATCATGTGAAGCATAAATGAGCTACAAGACATGTCAAGTAAACATAAAGTCTCTAAAGTACTCATTCAAGCTCAAAAAATGGATGTTTACCTTGTTTTCTCCAAAATGAAAAAGTTAGTCTTACAATCCTTGTCTTGGCCTCAATTGAACTTGAATGACTAATGATGGAGAGAATTTGTGCTTGACCATATTTGTATTTTTTGTGGAGAGGCATTTGATTTCATTTTTTAGATCAGCTGGAATGTTGAAGAACTCTGATGTAGATGAAACATGCTAGTTGCGCGGAAGAATTCAGCGTGCTAGTGACTTGCGCGCATCACTAGCGCGTGAAAAAATAATGATGCTCAGAAGTCCCACTTAGAATGGTTGTGCACAAGTAGTAGGTGCTAGTGTCATGCACACTGCTCTGGAGTTCAGACCTAAGTAGGCTGGTGCACTAGGCACTAGCACGCCTACCTAGCGTGCGAATTACTCTGAAGCTCCAGAGGTCCGTGCCAAGGAGCCAGCGCGCAAAAGGCTCTTACGCCTTGTCTCCATGTAGAGAACATTTTCTTCCAATATTCCACTGTCTACTGCACACGTCTGTGCATCTACTTGCACACATACTCCTCTGCTTTATTCTTCGTTGCTGATTTGAACTCATTACTACAACATTCCTCTGAAATGGCCTTCCTGTTAAAATTATTGCCACATCAAGAGCTTTTGAGGTGGTACTTGTGCTCATGGAGCTAAGTCTGATCTCATAGGTAGCTATATGTAGCTCACCTCTGCTTAACTCAGCTAGAAGTAGTTGAACTTATCTCACCAGAGCGTGAGGGTAGCTAGAAGTAGTTGTTGACTTTGTTTTCTCCAACCTTTTTTTTTATGATTCCAAAACCTTGAGGACTATTTTGAAAAGTTTTGATAAACTTAGTGTCTTCACCAAGAATATTATTTCTTGGTTGTTAAGATAAAAAATCATGGGATTAAAGTGCAAAATACTCAAAAGTACAAGAGTTTTTTTTTTAAGTGGGGAGCACACCACCCTATATTTTCATAGATAATAAGCCCAGAAAGACTTACAATGATAGCTTGATCTTTATTTTTATCAAGCACAAAAAGTTCTCAGAGGCTTTACAAAAAGAGCACAACTCAGGGAAAGCTGAAGAACTAAAAAATACACATGATACAGGCTATACAAAATGTACCTGTAGAGTATCTATTCATGACTAGTAATTAGATACTAAGTAGCTACAAATCAAGGGGGAAAGATGTCAGTTAGAAGGATGTTATTGCGCCTTTGAACCATCTGAATGGCTATCTCAATAACTGCTGTTGAATCTCTAAATCTTCTTTGGAATCTTCTAAAATTTATTTCTTGCCAGATAACATATACCAGGACTGCTAGAAGGTTATTTTAAATTTTTGCTTTATGGGACTTACCTCTAGATACTTTTTTCATCCATGCACATAGATGATTACACCTGATTGGAGGATACTGTAGCTTCACCACTTTGAAGGCTTCTCTGATGACTGTGGAAGAGTAAGAGCATTGGAAGAACAAGTGATTTCTATCTTCCATTTGCTACTTACAAAGGATGTAGACTTGATCAACTGATAGGTTCCAGATAGCTACCTTGTTATATGTGGATAATGCATTTAATGCACACAACCACAATATAAGGGAGGTCTTAGGCATATGCTTGGATCCCCAGACTAATTTCTTCCAGGGAACTAGGTCGTAGTTCTCTACGACATGTAAGTAGGCTTCTTTCATTAGGAACTTCTCTAATTGCATCAACTAGAGCCTACTAAATAGATCTTGGAATGTTCCTCTAGCATTAAACAAAGCTTTGATCATAATAAAATCTTGTTTTGGTTTCTCCATTATCCAAAAATCTCCTTGCTTGAAATAATAAGTATGAACCCAGATAACCCACAAACTCTCTTTATCTTTCAACAATTTCCAGATCTTCTTTGCTTGGAAAGCTACATTCCATCCTACTAGACCATATATACCAAGTCCTCATTGACACTTTGGAACAAAGACTTTTTTCCATGCTACTAAAGCTTTATGAGAGTCTACTGTTCCACCCTACATAAAACTTATACAATTTTGTTCAATATATTCGAGGACACATTTGGGTAGAGGGAAAATGGATGACCAGTAGTTCTTAACATTAAATGCAACTAACTTGATGAGTTGGAGTCTGTCGGCATATGAGAGGAACTTGATTCACCATCCTTTGAGAATATCTAGAATTTATTGATTAAGGGTTGGCAGTGTTTGACTGTTAATCTTGAACTATCCAGTGGAACTCCCAAGTATTTCATGGGAAGCATGGCTATTTGAATCCTGAGAATGAGAAGGATGGATTTTGTTTCTTCTTGATTGACTCCTGCTATGAAGGCATGGCTTTTTTTTATCATTAATGTGCAAGCCTGAAACAACTGAGAAATGGTGTAATGTTGTTTGATCCCTTTTGCAGATTCCACATAAGCTTGAGCAAAAATAAGGAGGTCATCCGCAAACATTAGATGGGTGATTTTAAAGGGCTTGACTTAGGGTGATATCTTATATACCATGCACTATACATACTCTTGAGGCGCCTAGACAGATAATCTAGGGCAATGAGAAAAAGGTAGGAGGATATATGACCACTTTGTCTGACTTCTTTAGTGTCTTTGAAAAATCCTTTGAGTGTACCATTTATGTTGATAGTGTACCACAAAGAGGTTACACATGGCATAAGGATATTAACAAACTGAAGGGGGAATCCCATTTGGATCAGAAGGCTTTTGAGGAATGTCCAAAAGATGGAATCGTAAGCCTTCTAGATGTTTACGTTTATTGTCATTCGAGGAGAAATTCCTTGTCTATTATACCCCTGATGATTTCTTGTATCAGGCAGATGCTATCTACAATCTGACGACCTTTCACAAAGGCTATCTGAGCTTGATTGATGATTTTCAGAAGGAGGCCTTAGAGTCCGATTGCTAAGGCTTTCAACAAAATTTTGTAGACCACATTGCATCAAGAGATAGATCTGAACTCTGCGGTAGTAGAAGCATTGAAGTTCTTTGGAATAAGGTGGATAGTTGTTGCTCCAAATGCTTAAGGGATCTGCTTCCTTATCAGACAATATTAGATAACATTTAGGACATCTTGTCCAACTAGGTGCCACTGGTTTTGGTAGAAGTGAGTGGAGAAGCCATCAGGTCCAAGAGCCTTTTTTGGGCTCATAGAGAAGAGAGCTACTGTCAGTTCTTCTTTAGTTACTGGAGTACTTAGATGAGAAATATCTTCATCTGAGAGATGGCGTCCAAAATTTATAACATTGCTACAAACTTGATTCTCTTCAGTATGTGAAGGAGCCAAAAGAGTTTGGAAGAAGACAATAAATTTTATATCTATCTCTTCTTGATTGATTAATTTTTGAACTTGTTTATTTATGAGGAAAGAAATGTTCTTCCTGACTTGTTTCTCTTTCATTCTTGCATGAAAAATTATGTATTATCATCTCTTAGAGATGCCCAATCACATGCTAACTTTTCGGCATAGTAGGCTTCTTCCCATTGCTTGAGCTCTATCAGATATTTCCTTGAGTCTCTTTCCTCTAAGATTATATTAGGATTTAGTGGGTCCATTCGGAGGAGATTTGAGACTGCCTGAAACTTGTCTTCAGCATACTTCACTCTACCAGAGATGTCACCAAAGAATTTAATATTGAAAGCTTTGAGTACTTGTTTCAACCTCTGAGGCTTTAATGTCCATTTTCTAGTAGGGTTTGAGGATTCAACATCTTCTAGCCAAGATTCTTGAACTATTTCATAAAACTGGCCTGAGAAAAGGAGGTGTGCCATGTGATGTTTCCCATCAGTCTATCTATCTTGCAGCAGAGCATTTGATTGGTTCTTGGTGATTACTTCAAGTGTAGAATGCTCCCGAGCTTGGGAGGTCATGGAAGCCCATATGGCTACATAACTGGGAGAGACCTACTACATGTAAGTCAGGTTGACCTGCTGCAACTTTCTTTTCATTTGAATTCACTACTTCATTAAAATCTCCTTCTATTAGCCACGGTAGATCATGTGTTTCTCCATATTTTTGAATTTTTGTCCTGGCTATTGTATTGTTTGAAGCATATACTACTGTGAAGCATATTATCGAATCCTTTAATAGGTGTTTAGCCTGAAGGTGGACATATTGCTCTTTAATCTTAAGAACTGTAACTTGTAGAACTGTAGGATCCCAAAACACCCATATACAACCATTGTAGGCTTTATAATAGTTGTTGATGAATTTCCAAGATCCAAAGATTTTCTGAGCCACTTTCATAAAATTCTTTCTATTAACTCTAGTTTCCAAGAGTGCATATAGATGAAGATCTTTATTTTTGATGATTTTATTTACTACCTTCTGCTTATTACTACTATTTACACACCTTATATTCCATATTATCCATATAAAAAAGGAATGGGAGGGGTATCATCTGTGTCAGTGTCTAGCTCCCCTAGTTTTGAGAAGATACTAGGAGAGATTAGGTATGTAATTGGTGACATAGGGGGAGACCAGTGCAAAGCTATAAGTTGAGATTCCTTGAAGTGAGTGATGTTCTTGTTCTTCTGTTTTCTTTGAATTAGTTGAAACCCATCTTCTTGAGTCACTTTAGTCTGGGATTTTTTGTTTGGGGCTAGTTGTTGCTGAACATGGTTGGCTCGATCAGTTTTATGTTTGTACTGATAATTAGGATCACACTCTTCTTCTTTATGTCCTCATTTATGGTATTTGGAACAAGATGTTGGACTCCACTCATATGTGATTCTCTGAACAAAAGTCCCCTCTGATGTATTATACTTAATGACTTCAGGAGGGTTGATTGAATCATGTAGGTTGAAAAGGACTCGAGCATAATCTATGCGTGTCCTTTGGATTGTTAGCAGATCTGCAATAATTGGTTCTCTGATTGAACTAACTAGTTTGTTGATCAGTTTTGGAGTCCAAAGATCCATCCTAAGATTAGGAAGTCGGATCCAAAT
>JBBYHH010097511.1:0-15051 GCA_038382905.1 Daphne laureola
AGAGAGAAAGTTGAGAGAGTTTTTGAGAAATGGTGAGAGGATGAGCCGGCTATGGAAGGGAGAGAAGGTAAGAATTGATTAGTCGAAAGTGGTCACAAGACAACATTCCTTAAATCACTCAACCACCACTTACAAATTTGTCTCCTACCCCAATATTGTAATAGTCTATGGTCAATGCCTATAAAGGCTATTATATCTTCCCAAATCCCATTAATTCTGAAGCCCTTAACTAATCAGGATTAGTGGGCATTTTCGCCCAATTTTCCAAAATCAGCATTTTGCCATCCGAAACTAATTTTTGGTAAAATGTCCCAGAACTTCTAAAACATTATAAAATATTAAAAGCCCACAGAATGGGCTCCAAATACTTCTCCAGAGATAGATTTCATTCATAATCATGTATATTACACATTACAATTTATCCCGGTAATTATACAAATTATAGTAAGTGATTCACGCGGATTTAGGTGAAAAAACTACTAATTAAAGACTAAAGTCACTTCAATAAAACAGAGTAAAAGTCTCAACCCTAGAACATCTTGAAAATAATAAGTGATATGCAGGAGTTTAGGTGAAATAACTACTAAAGACTTATCCACTTCAATAAAACAGAATGAAAGTCTCAACCCTAGAACATCATGGTAATAATAGATCAACTCGATCCAGAAAAGTAATGAATTGCCTCCTGCAATCCATCACATTCATCCTTTAGTTTATTGTTCAAAAAATATAACTTGTCAATAACACTTTGTTGGGTTACCCTATACTTCTCATTTATCCTCTTCATCTATTCTAGCTGAGCATAATAACCCTTTCTCTCCTCCTCAAAGTCGACCACCATCTTCTCAAGACGTGCTATATCATTCGTCATCTTAAAAACAATGTTAACCATCTGCTGATGCTGGCCTTCTGTGAGTAGGTTCTTCCAGTAGACATGTGCCACTCTTTCATCCCGCCTTAACATCGCATCATAGTTGAAGTCCTCGGCCTCAACCTTGTGATACATTGCTAGCATGTGGCAAGCCTCTTTAGCTGCCTCAACGCATCCTTCGTCGACAAAGTCCATGGCCAGAGGACTCTGAAAGTTGAATACGACACCTTCATTGTTTATAGGAACTTCAACAGTTCCTATGAACTTTCCATCATCGGAGGTCTTCAAAATGTACTTCCCATCCCCAAGTTTGACAACCCTCTGAATTTCTTAAAGCATGTGTACATAGTTCATCTTAACTACAAGGATTTGCATCACAGAACATCGGTTTAGCATACTAACCTTTAAGTTAAGTAACAAAACATTATTTTCCATAATTTTACCTCATTCATAATCGTGAAATTAGAGGATGTCAAAATCCCGGTAGCCCCTGGTGTTTGATTTCTGTAGGGTTCTGTATTCGAAAGAAAGTTCTGAGTTTAATTTTTTTTACATCGTTATATGTATAGGGTTCAGAGTGACACATATTTCCTTCTTTAAAACATCTTTTTTAGGCAATCAGATCGTCATAATTGTTTTCCTTATCACAACCCACTTCCATTTTAAAAGAGTATCTTAATGGGAAGGTAATCGATATAATTAAAATTAAAATATCACATACTTCTGTCCATTTTAATGGACATTATTCAGAAAAACAAATCCAAGGCCAACATGGTGGCCCGATTATTCAACCAACTCCCTAACATTTAAAAAACTACAAAAAAACATCAAACCAAAGCGTTCCTCTTAAGAGACTCAACGTGAGCATCATCCTTTTCCTTCGTCGCAACACTTCCAAGTTCTGTAATCTTCTTCTTCTTCTTCTTCAAAGAGTCAACTTCTACAAACAACCTGAGCACCCTTTTCACTAGTTTCCTTTTCCCATGCTTTATGCGCAGATTGGTTCCTTCCAAAGCATTCTATCTTTCTCTCAGTTTATGCAGCAACTCAGAATTGTAGTCAACAATATCGAATCCATACATAAGAAAACAACCCTCGACAGCCTCCTTCGTAGCATCTTCGTTCACTTCCCACAAATTTCTCCTAAGCCTATCACACTAAAACATTATCTTGTTACCATGACTGTCGATCGCCACTTCAACTCTCCCTTTGTACCATCCTTCTTTGTTCACATCAATACTGTAAACAACTTTAGAAAGCTTCTTCGACTCTTGAATTTTCGCGAGGATGTATGTGTTTTAAATTTTAATAGTAATCATCTCTGTAAAATTCAAAACAAAGGTATCATAGCATTAGAATAGGATTTAAACTACAAGTTAGGTAAAAAAACACTAAAATAAAGAACTACGTTGAAACTTGTGAAGGACTTGATCTTTGATCAAGGTCTTAGAAATGTTGTGGTTTGTTGATGCTTATTCGAAGGATTACGCCTAGTTATATAGTAGTTTCAACCCTAAACTACTCTGTTAAGTAAAATACTCTCTCCGTTTCATAAAGATTATTGTGTTTGATTTTGATGTTTTAAGTTGCATTGTTTGACTCAAAATTTTGCTGAGATAAATGCTAAAAACAAATTAAAAATATATATATTTAGAAAGTTTAGATTGCGAATTACGAGAAACATATAGATTATTTAACTTTACATATCTATAGCTTTATAAAAATAAATAATAGATTAAATACTGTGAAAACAGCAAAACAAAAGCTGTAATCTTTATGGGACAGAGGGAGTAACATTTAAGATAAATTTGCAATCAATGACTTATTAGGTAAATACACGGCCAATGAGTGATTTGATTGGTGCGTTTATATAGTATTCCCTCCGTCCTTTTTTAATAGTTACGTTTCTTTTTCAACATTTAATTTATGTATTTTTTTCTTTTATATTTTGATATATAAAGTTAAGTAACGCATACACATATATATATACGACAAATCAATGTGTCTAGTTTCTAGAAATATTTTCTCCAATTTTTTTGAAAAACTTTTTTATAGTATAAAAATAATTCAAACAAAAATTTAAAAGTTAAACGTAACTATTAAATAGGAACGGAGAGAGTATAATTTTATTAATGAGAGCTGATAAGCTAAATGTGCATTAAATCTGATATTGCATATTTATTATTGGGCGGATCCTCAGTTAGACACAAACCCATACTTGATCCCAGCCAAGACCCGAAAATGACACATAAACAGGCTCACACTCTATGCAAGCTTAAACTTAGTCTTTCCTTAAAAACTAGCCCTAAAGTTATCTACCAACTGGATTTTCATAATCCATAAACATCAATGACCCAACATTTGTAATCTATAAACATAAAAAACTGAGCCTAAACTTTCTGAAATTTAATCTGGTTTGGGCGTGGCCTTTACCGTAAGTGTTATATCAAATCGTGGATTTTTTTATTTAGGATCTGTTTTTAAACTGTGTTTGAATTTCTTTATCAAATGGATTGTCTTTAATCTATAAATTAAAGCCCTACATTTGTTTCGCGATCCAATTAGTAAAGCCCAACCTTAAAAGTCGAGCTTTTACAATTGAATAGTTACCAAGGGCGTTGACCCAACTTTTCAATCATCATAATATAAGTTTGGGCTCCATTTGAAAATTGTTTCTTAAAGTTTTAATCTGTTTGAAAGTTTGACAGTAAAGCCCAACTTTCGGCTGAATACTAGTTTCACAATCTATTCATTAAAGCCCGATTTCTAATATCGAGATGTTTCAATCAGATCATTTTGGACTTTTCTAAATGTTTTAGATCATTATAATTTTAATCTGTTTGAAAGTTTGGTAGTAAATTGTTTATATATTACAATCTCTCCAAAATTCGAGTGATTTTAGATGGGTTGGGATTCAATAGAAACTAATCAAAATTTAATAGAAAGAATATTTGCCTTTATTAAACGAAACAGATGATGATAATTAAACAGTAGAACTATTTTTACAATGGTAATGCCAAAAAGAGAAAATATTAAAAGCTTGATGTCGAATATCACATCCTCCATCATTTGTTCTTAGTGGCTTGATTCTATTTCTTCCATTGACAGAAAATGATCCTACATGGCCATATTCGAATTGTTGACCATCTCTTTCCGGACTGAAATTTGAATATGACAAGTCTACTATAATGCAGTCCTTGTCATCAATATGGATAATATTAAATGTCAGTTTTGATCGAATATCAATTATGAAAACATTATTTGTTACATGTTCTTGCAGCATCCGGTTTTCTTCTCGTAAACCCTTGACCTCAGGTTGAAGAGTTTTACAAACCATCGAGATTTCATTGAATCTCTCTTTGAGCAACTCACTTTTTCTATTGAGCAAGTATTCATCAAAGGTGTAGGAGGTGCAGTCGCAACTCTGATCGTGCGCCTCCATCAGAACCTCTATGCACTCGCTCTCCACAACAACAACGTCCTTCCTTTGTAACTACTGGAGGACACCATTTTGATGCGGGGAAAACAATAACATGACATAGGACTTATATATAACCCTAGCCTCATTTTCAATATCAATTAAATATTATATTTGTTAAATGTAATCTATCAACATTCAATTACGATTGATTTACCGCATTTGGTGCGTTTTATGACATAATTTTAGTGAAAATATGCTTGTAAATAAGTATTTAATGATGCATTAAATGCACACAAAAAAAACACCAGATCCTATGTGACGCCTATGTAGAGCTAATTTCTCTTCACGAAATCGCTCCATTTTTTTTTTGGTTATTTTTGGTAGGGGTCATGTATTATATAATATAATACTCCATCCGTTCCGAAAAGAATGTTCCATTTCATTTTGAGCATTTAATTTATGAATTTGTTTCTCTAATATTTTGATATTGAAAATGAAAAAATGTATATGCAAATGATAAATGAGTATTTTTAGTTTGTAAATATATTTATTTTAATTTTTTTAGAATAATTCTTCATAATAATAATTTAGATCAAACTGAATATAAAAAGTCAAACGAAACATTCTTTTTGGGACTAAGGGAGTAGTAGATATTACTCCCTCCGTCCAAAGTTAGTTGCATCATTTCCTATTTAGTCTGTCCTTTAAAAATTGACCAATTTTCCTTTTTGGAAAAATTTATTGTGTGACGTTATCTAATTATCCCTAAACACTTAAATAGATTTATTGCTCCACTTTCGCAAAATCCACCTTTCTCAGTACCAAAACTAAATCGTGTTTCTTCTCATCCTCTTTCCCTTCAAATCTAAAGTTTAATGGCAAGAACCACACGTCAGACCGTTGAAATCTAGAGTTCGCTCGATAGAGCCACTTGGTTGGTTTGAAACTGGATTTGGAAGAGTAAATATGAAGAATAAAAGGCATGAACAAAACCAATATACATGAAACAACCAATCTGAACTAGCCAGCATTTGCAAAGTAAATGGGAGCACAATCTCAAGTATCAGAATTCCAGGCACACACTGTGTTTGGTCTTGCAACAAACACCAACACTTTAACAATCAAAATAATGCAGCAAACAGACGTGTATATATAAAAAAGACAAACACAAACGAACTGATGTAAAAAGGAAAAAAAAAGTTAGTAAACAATATCAATAAGCTAACACTTTCTGTTGCTCTACATCTATGCTAATCTGGTAAACACCTGCAAGATAGAGACACTAATTAAAAACAAAACAAAACAATAATGCAGCAAGAGAGGAACTTTGAACAAGCAAACCAGGACAAAGGAAAGCTGATAATTCCATGAAAAAATAAATAAATCAGACTTAATGCAACAGTTAAAAGCATGGCATTTGGTCTCACATGGACACTAAAAAACACACACACACTGCTGTGATTTGATCATTTTGAATGCTTTGACCATTGTGTTGACTTTCAAATGACTTAATGCATCACTCAGAGGTTAGTTTCATGAGACAAATTCTTATTTATATCCGTACAATGTATGTCACTAACAGTGAGGGTTAAAATTAGAATATTTCGTTAGTATTTATCAATTTAAATAATAGCATTTTAATGTTTGAGGAAAATTAGCTTATTAAAAAATTTGAAGTACCAGCCTATTCTAAAACGGAAAGTCAACAGTTACCTTTTATAAGTTTTCGTTGAATGCTCAATGATCCTTAATCAGCATCCCAAAATTAGTGCCACCATTACAGATATCATAATAATATCTTTTTAAATAATAACTGATTTTGAAATCCGTGCGTTTTTAATAAGAATATAGTAATAGATTTCAGATATATGGTTTATGTTCCAGACTTAACTTCCCACATATCGTATATATTACAGGCATGCTTTTTGCATTCTAATTTTCCATCTCATATATACCTTATCAATCAGCTGCTCAGGTGAACAAGAGAATGACGAGCCACAACCTGCAAAACAAGTGAACATAAGAGATCAGACAGATGAGAGCAGATGAGGTGGGGTATGTAGTATTTACCTTTTGTGTAGTTGGTACCACCCAATATATAGGGTGGTACCGGACCCTTTAAAGAGGGTGTGATCCATGAGATTTGGCCTTTATGGTGGCTATGTCTAAGAACAGCCGTTATAGGTGCTGAGAGGATGTTTGACATCTGGGAGAGTTTAATGGGGGGAGCAGTTGTTGCGCCCCCGAATGCGTCTGCCGAAGCGTATGCAATACGAGGCAGGTTTGTCAACGAGGTAGGTGTCTCGTAGTCTTGCATTTGTGTGGGGCTTAGGTGAGCCGTTTGGAGTATCCGTATCAGTATGTCCTCCCCTGAAATAACAGAGCATGGTTTAGTGGGTCCATGTGCTCCGTTTTGTTTTGGTTAGGCTCACAATGTTCGTGGCCCAAGTAGAATTTGGGATGGTTGTTCTTCCGTTTTTACTGCGGTAGTGGAGTGGAGTTGAATGCGTGGCATGCATTGATTGACAATTACTTCTTCTTACCATTGGTAATTATGAGTAGGAGCGAAACATTTCGGTTCCTTGGTATTAAAGTGTTTTCCGGTGAAAAGTTGAACACCTTTACTTTTCCAAAATTTGAATTTGTTTCACCGGCGATCCGTGCGATTTCATTCTCGTTTCTTCTGTTGAGCTCGATCTTAGTTTGTTTTTGTTCCTTCTGTTTTGGAAGCTTTAGTCGTCGCACATTACTGAGGTAATTTTGCCTTCATAGCTTTTCCTTCATTTTTTTTGGGTTTTTTTGGGGTTTCTCCTCTATTTTTTAGAACGGGGCCGATTCCTTAGGGTTAGGGTCTGATTTCTTCCTGTTTGTTTTTTATTTTGTTTTTTTAGATGGCCCCCAAGGTTTCTGGCAGTTCTGGTATTGGTCCCGACGTTGGGTCTTCGTGGGGGAGAAGTTCCATGATAGAGCAGAAAATGGAGGACCTCTGCCAGAGCCTGCACGCTTACACCGGTCTGGTGAAAGGTTTGAGGCCTGAGGATGTTCTTGCGAAGGTGAATTTGGAGGATTCATCCGAGAATAGGAGGGCCCAAACGATGGTCGTGTACGAGGCTCAACTGAAGGCGGGTCTTCATTTTCCTCTTTGTCCTCTTCTTCTTCAACTCTACGAGGTGTGAGGGCTTTGCCCGGGGTAGTTGGTGACCAATGTCTTCACGACGATAAATGCCTTCATTCTGGCGTGCTATCTCGCTGGAGCGAGCCCTTTGCCAGAGATTTTCATGCAGTTCTACCGGTTGTCGAGGCCGCGGAATCGTGTGTTTTACGAGCTGGTACCGATGGAAGTCCAAGTTGAGGGGGTGAAGTTTCACCGTATTGGTGTATTTGCAAAGACCACTAGCTCGTGGGGCTCTTGGAAATCTTAAATTTTCTTCATTCTGGAAGATGACACTTGGGGGTTTCCCAGCCATTTTCTTAGTGCTGATCATCCTCGTATGTACGAGAGGCCCACTGTTTGGAGGGACACAGAAGGAGCTCGATCAATGTCGAAGCTTCTGTAGTGGATCCTTATGGTGATGAGGATCGAGGAGGTGGAGGAAGGGTTCCCCTTTGTGTTATTCTCGATGGATGAGGTGGTGCTCCGTACCATCGGGGTGAGTCGTGCACACAAAATGAGTGGGCACGAGGATTCCCTCGGTGATTGGGTAGATGGGCTTTTGGGAGACCTCGTTGAGAGATTTCAGAAGGGATTTTCTTGTCCTTCGGGTATTTGTTTTTTCATCTATTTTTTCTTATGGAATTTCAACTTTCTTTTATGATCTCTGTTTTTAACCTTTCAGGTAAAATGTTGGCTCTTGGGTGTTTCTTCGGAAAGAAGAAGGATCTGACAGAAGCTGTGATGAAAAAGGCAGCTGAGTCTTTTCTTGTGGAGCCCGTGAAGGGTGTCCTCTGTGGTTCAAACGATGGGCTATCTGGTAGCTCGGTGATGCCGGAGCAGGTAGTCACGAAGGCCATGCTTGTGGCCATCGTAGCGTCTGCATGTTTGATGGAGATTACCGATGAGTCTGAGGGGTCAGCTCGTCTATTGAGAAAACGTCATCGTCTCCTTCGTGATGGTAAGTGTTGGAGAATTTTCTTTCATTATCTGCTATGTTTGGTTTTTTGGGAAATCTAAGGTTTGGCTTTTGTAGATGATGAGGTTGAAGGGGTCGAGGCTCTGGGATCTGTTCCCGAGGTGCCCTTTCCCTTTACTGATAACGAGAAAGGCGTTATGGTGGAAACCGAGGTTGCTGGGGCAAGGAGGGAGCACCCAATTCTGGCTGGCTTTATGAAAGATGGATGTCGGACTGGCCCTAGGCCATCGTTGGGGGATGTGCCTGCTCCGTCCTTTTCCTTTGAAGGATTGGAGCCTCGTTTCAATCCCTGTCATATAAAAGACATGGCGAGGATGGAGAGATGATCCTTCTTTGACTCTCGGGGATGGCCATTGGAGGAGTGTTGGGAGCCATCCTTCAGCGTCCATGAAGGGGAGTCGATTCTCGAGGGTAGCCAGGATGTATGGTCACATGTTGCAAAGGGGTTGTTGTTGCCCGAGATCGGCAACATGTGACTATGTAAGTTGATGTTTTTGTGTTGTGTCTTGTTTTTGTGAGTTTTTGTACTTATTATTTTGTGAATGCTTTTTTTAGGTGACTACTTTATCACATGGAGTATATGAGAAGGGGGTCCAGGATCAGTTGAGGACCCAGAACCTTCGTGCTCATATTATTGGACTTGAATAGAAGGAAAAAGCCTCGAATGAGGTTGGTAAGATGATGCTCGAGCTGGAAGGCGACAAAGCTCAACTGGAGTTGTTGAGGAAAACTCACACTTTCGAGTTGGGTCAACTGCAAGAGAAAATTAAGGTGATTTCTCATGCAGAGGAGTCAGCTCTAAAGAGTTTGTTGGCTCAACAGTCTTTGGTGAGCTCCTACAAGCTGGAGGCGGAATAGAAAGATCTATCCATTCTGGAGTTATAGAAGGAGTTACAGCAGAAGGATGTTGTCATCGAGGAGTTGGGGAAGGCTTCATCGTCTAAAGATGAACTGGTCGTGGAGCTTTCTTCCAAGGTGGCGAACTTTGATGAGTTGGCTCGGGAGGCTTGCAAAAAATTCGAGGAGTGTACCTCGTTGCTCAGTGAGTCAACTAGGTCGACCATTGAAGACTTGCGGTGTGTAGCTCGTCTTGAGGATTTTTGTTAACTTTATTTTTTTTAGGGGGAGAGTTTAGTTTCCCCTTGTTTTTTTAAATCAATAGCTACTCGATTGCCTCGCATTGAGGCAACCGTTCGTAGTTATGTAGATATGGCCGTTGAGGCACAGGGGGATCGGTCCTTCTGTTTGGTTGAAGGTTTCCTTAGGTGCCTTCACCAAGTCGAGGCTTTAGGTTTATCAGTGGACTATCAGGGTTTGGATGTGACACGTGTTGCTGAGCCTGATAGAGCCACTTTATTTAGAGTAGGAGTTGAGGGTCGAAGGTTGGGTCATTCTTTCCCCTTTGACATTCTGGAAATTTCTGTTCTTGAGGGAAATGAGGGGGCTGGTGAGGCTAGCGGCCCTTCGGCGATGGAGAAGGCTGAAGAGCCTTTGAAGGATAGAGGCTCCAAGTAGGTTGTAGATGCCCCTCCTTATTTTCTATTAATGATTTTTGGCATTGGAATGTTATATTTTGTGCCTCGTATGAAGCTAGATCATATTAACTAGTGGAGAATGTTCTGAGTTAAGAACAAATGAAGTGTGGGAATGAAATTTATCAATTTCATATAATTTGGAAATGTATGTAGTAAGGATGAGGGCTCAAAATATGTTATCGATGCTTCTCATTCTTGTAATGGTGCACTTAGCATTGTGTGGAAATGGAAATTGTGTTTGCTTTTGGAATATTTACTATATGGCAAACTTTGGAAATAATGTATGGAGTGGATTCGAACGACCCTTTATCATGAGTATGATAGTGTAAATAGACACATTGTGGAAATGGAATTTGTGATTGCATGTAAATTTGGAGTACAGGTTTAGACATAGTAAGGTCTAATGTCATCCTGATGGTAATTGTGCTTCAAAAGTCTTCATGTTGAGTCCTTCAATTTGAAAACTCCTTCCCTACCCTTGGTGTGTACGATGTATGGCTCTGCCCACTTTGGCCTTAGGGTGCCTTGTCCTGGATTACGACTAGTGAGTTCTGATTTTAATAGAACGAGGGATCGTAGGTGTACATTTTTTCTGTCAAACTTTGGAGTTGTGATCATGTACTGCCCTTTGTCTTAGGGCCATCATTTGTAGTCTAGCGCCTTCTCGAACTTCTTCGATTAGATCGAGGTGTGCCCTCAGTCCGTTTTCATTGGAAGGTACATCGTAATATAAGGTTATGATTGTAGGTATGTCAGCCTCGATTGGTAATAGTGCATCGGTACTGTATACGATGGTGAATGGTGTTTCCCCTGTTGGACCTCTTGATGTTATTATGTAGTCCCACAGGATTGTTGGTAATTCCTCGACCCATTTGTCCTTGGCTTGGTCAAGGCGTTTCTTCAGACATTCCTTTATTGTTCGATCGGAGACTTTCACTTGTCCATTGGACTGGGTGTGGGTGACAGGGGCATATAACATCTGGATGTTAATCGTGGCTGCCAAGTCTTTGACTTTTTTTTCTTGTAAACTGTATGTCATTGTCCGTTATTATGGATTTTGGAGCTCCGTATTGGGATACGAGGTTGTACCAAAGAAATTTAACGACCTTTTTGGTTGTGATCGTTGTTAGGGGTTCAACCTCGATCCATTTGGTGAAGTAGTCTACTGCTCCGGTGCAGAATTTGTACTGTCCTGGAGCTCGGGGCATTGGGCCAATTAGGTCCAGACCCCATAATGCGAAAGGAATTGGGTAAGTCTTTGTGACAATCTCGATGGACGGGATTCATTGTAGTCTAGAGTTGATTTGGCATTGGTGACATTTTTTGACGAGGTCATGGGCGTCCCTTTTTAGCGTTGGCAAATACTAGCCAAGACCCAGGTATTTGTGAGTTAAAGCGTTGGAACCTATGTGGTCTCCATATACCCCGGAGTGTACCTCGTTGAGTACTTTTGAGGCATCACTTTGGTCGAGACATTTTTGTAAGGGGTTGGAGTAGACTCGTCGCCATAATGTCCTGTCAATGACGGCTTGTTTGATGGATTTTAGTCGTGTCTTCTTCTGCTTAGTCGGGGTGCCGTCGAGGTGGCCCATTTGTAGGTATTGGAGTATGGGCCATCGCCAGTCGGTAGAATTCATTGTCTGGACTGTGTGAATGTGGTGGATGGACGGTTGAGCGAGTGTCGCGATCGGTGATTTGAGGCGGCCTTTAGAAAGTTTGTCTGCTCGTGTGTTCTAGTCTCTTGGTACTTTGGAAATATGTAGTGTTTCGAACTGAGCCTGGAGACTTTTCACAAGGTCCAAATATTTTGTCAATGTTGGATCTTTGCATTCGGTCGTGCCGTTGACCTGTCCAATGATGAGCTGGGAGTCGCTGTGAACTGTTAGGTGATGAAGCCCTGATTTGAGGGTTGGTTTTAGGCCGGAGACTAGTGCCTCGTATTCAGCGACATTATTTGTGATTGGGAATTGGAATGCGACCCGTAGGTCTATTTCCATGCCTTGAGGTCCTTGGATATATATGCCCCCTCCTGGGTGTTCTGTCCCCGAGGCAACATCCACGTACATGTTCCATTCTAGAGGGGTTGGTTCGACTGGTGGTAGTCGGGTTAGTCCTGCCTCGAGTGGGTGGATGGAGAGTTCTGCGACGAAGTCCGCCAGGGTCTGAGCCTTTATTGATCTTCGTGGTTTGAACTTAATGTCATATTCACTAAGTTCGACGCACCATCGTGCTAGTCGCCCAAAATGTTCTGGGCGACGTAATATGTCTTTGATTGGGAGGTTCGTGCGTACTTTAATAGTATGTGCTTGGAAGTATGGCCTGAGCTTTCTTGCAGCCATTACGAGGGCATAAATGGTCTTTTGTAGTGGTGGGTAATTTACTTCGCCTCTTCGTAGAGTGTGACTTGTGTAATAGACAAGCCATTGTTTGTCGTCTTCTTCTTTAACGAGGACCAAGGATATCATATCGTTGGAGGTGGCCAGGTAAATGACCAGTTCATCGCCCATCTGGGGGATTTGAGCATTGGAAGCTCTTGGAGGTGTTCCCTGATTAACTTAAGTGCTTTTTCGCACTCTAGAGTCCATCAAAAAGCTTTCTTCTTATGGATTCCTTCGAAGAAATGTTTGTACTTTTCTCTGAGTTTGGAGATGAAATGACTTAGGGTGATGATTATGCCTGTCAATTGTTGTACCTCCTTGATAGTCTTTGGTATGGGTATTTCGATGATTGCTTTTATTTTCTTGATATTTGCATTTATCCCACGTTCGGAGATCATATATCCCAGAAATTTTCTGGGGCCCACGAAGAAAGAGCATTTTTCTGGATTGAGCTTCATGTTGTATCTTCTGAAAGATTGGAAAGTTTCCTCTATATCTATCAAATAGTCCTCGAAAGTAATGTTTTTTACTATGACATCATCAACATATGCCTCGAGGTTGCAGCCGACTTGGCGAGCGAAAACTTTATTCACGAGTCGCTGGTATGTGGCTCCCACATTTTTTAAGGCGAAAGGCATTCAAACGTAGTAATATACGTCGTCGCATGTTGTGAAGGTTGTTTTGTGAGCGTCGGTAGGGTCCATATAAATTTGGTGATACCCGCTTTTGGCGTCCATAAATGTGAGGTATTTGTACTTGGAGGTTGCATCGACGAGGCGATCGATGACTGAGAAGGGGTAGGATCTTTTAGACAGTGGGTATTGAGCCCGGTGAAATCGACGCATATGTGCCAGTCACCGCTGGATTTTTCGGCAAGGACAATGTTAGCGAGCGAGTCCAAGTGGTGAAGTTCGTTTATTATATTGGCATCGAGGAGTTTTTTTACTTCCTCTTTTACAAACTGTTTCCTGTCGTAGGCTATCCCTCGTACTTTCTATCTAACCAATTTGGAATCCGGAAATACATTTAGCCTATGAGTGATAATGGAGGGATCTACCTCGGGGAGATCTTTGAGCTCGCATGCAAAGATGTCAAGTTGGAATGAAGTAGGTGGATGAGTGCGACCTTCTCTTTGCCCTTGAGGTTCTTCCTGATCTTGAACTTGTTTCCTGGTACGTCCTCCACTTCATCGGTGATGTCGCTAAGATGAGGAGTATCGTCGGTATCCATAGGCTTGTTGTTGAACGAGGATCCATTCACAGTAGTGGTGGAGTTGAGAGTTGCGACGTAGTTGGTGCGAGATGCCTTCTGGTTGATGTAGATGAAGGCGTCACCTCGTGGAGTTTAGAAGGTGACCGTGAGGGAACGTACGTCGCACCTCATGTGGAACTCAACCTGGGTTGGACGGCCAATTATTGCGTTAAATGAAAAAGGAAAATCAATGACAAGGAACTCTGCCATGATGGAGTTGCAGTCGAGTGTTTGGAAAAGTGTTTCCCCAATGAGCACGAGGAGGAGTGTGATTACGCCGAGCATAGGTACGACGTGACGTCCAATACCGAAGGTCGGTCCAGATGTGTGTTTGACGGAGGAGAGTAGAATTTTGAGTTTTTCCAGCATATCCTTGAAAAGGACATTGGTGTTTACTCCTGTGTCGATGTAGACTCGGCTAGTGTCGTAGCCCACAATTTAAGCCATGATGAGCAATGGGTCGGAGTGCGGAAAGGAGACTTTCATGCTTTTGGGGCGGTGAATGATGTTTTGCTCTTGATGGTCGATCTGTAGGATCTTTCGAGCATAACATTTCTTGCTGGCCGAGCCATCGGATTTGATGAGCATGTGGATCGTGCACGCTGTTGGAGGGAGGGGGAGGTTGTGTCATCGGGGGTTGTTGTCTCGATGCCGGGTTTTGTCCTGAGCCTTTCCAATGCTATTGAAGGATGTGTCAGGGTGGGTGAGGTACTCTTTTAGTTTACCATCGATGATCATCTCGGATATGAGATGTTTTAGGTGCCAACATCCTTCTGTGTCGTGCCCCCGATCTTTGTGGTAGTTGCAGAACTTATCGAGGCCTTTGTTAGTTTTGTTGTGTAGCGGTTGTGGCCATCAAGGTACTTTGTTCTGCCTCTCCAAGATGAGGATAATGTTTGTTCTGGTGTCCCGAAGAGGTGGATGCGATTCATTTCCTCGTTGTGGGGTAGTAGATGTTGGATACCTAGAGGATGATGTCCCTTTGTCATACTTTCAGCTTTTGTCCGCTGTAGATGAGGAAGGTCGGTGAGAGGGTCGGTTGATTTCCTCGGAGTTCATGAACCTCGTGGCTCTATCCATGAATTCACCCATAGAAGTGACTGGGTTCTCGTTTATGTTGTAGGCGCGGCGAGACTCGCACTGGAGGCCTTGCGTAATGGCAAGGAGTTGCATGTCCGTGGACAGTCCTTGTACTTGGATTGCCTCGGCTTGGAAGCGTTTGACATAGTCCCTGAGGGACTCCTCTTTCTGTTGTCTCAACTTCAAAAGGTGGGCGACCGTCTTGGGTGGTGGCCGGGATCCCATGAAATTCTGGAGGAAAGCCGTAGAGAGATCTTTGAAGCAGGTCAGACGTTGGCTTCGAAGCGTGCCAAACCAAGTTGAGCCGACCCCTTTTAGGGTGGAGCTAAAAGTGTTGCATAGGATTGTGTCATTGGCACGGGCCATCTCCATTTGGGAGACATAT
>JBBYHH010097622.1:0-15051 GCA_038382905.1 Daphne laureola
TAAGCGAACTTCGAACGTTATTCAACACACACCGTCATTCCTCATTTCCAAAGATCGACAACAAGCTCAGCCAGTTGCGACACTCAGCTGGCGATCACCGATTCACAGCAGGGGATCCAGATAGCACAGTGCTCCGTTCACCGGTCAGCGCCTGAAACGGAATCTACTTGGCGCCGGCGCCACCAACATGCACCCGCCGCCGGAACCGTGCTCGACCCCCGCGGGTCCAAGTGAGTTTTTAATTTGTTGCCTCTATCTCAGTAAAGGTTTTCTGCATTTCGCAAATAGAAAATAAAGTAGACAACCTTAGAATGAGAGCTATAGCTTAATTAGCTGATAGAACCTGAAAGTAGAGCTAAGATAAATTGAAATTTTGCAGCTCACCAGTGTTGATAGAGTTTTTTTTTTTTAACTGGGTGCTATTCAGCCTGTTTCGTGTTTAATCTGGTTATTTAACTTTCTATTTACTGAACTTTTATTATCTGCAGGTGAAGTGTCTCGGTCATTTATGCTGTATGATCTTAATTTGCTGCCTCCTTCATTTGCACCTATCACACCACAGAAAGCCGTAAGAAAACACAGACAGGGAGCGTCAGAAATTGAAAAATCGGCAATGAATTCTGCAGCAGAGTCATCTTTGGCTGCTGCCAGACCATCTGAGAAAAACCCTCATACTGTTCTTCAAATCGAAACACCACAGCTGAAAAAGAGGAGGAAGAAGCATAGGCCCAAGGTTATTACTGAGCGCAAACCCAGAAAACGGAAGCCTGCCGTAGAAAAGCCTACCACTGCTCAAGATAAGCCAACCGGGAAGCGAAAGTATGTACGGAGAAACAAAATTACTGAAGGCTTGGCAACCCCCGTAGGAGACACAAGTGGAGAAACTGTACAGTGTAAGAGGAAATATGTTAGGAAGAAAGATAATAGCGAAGAGCCAGCAGCAGCCACAACAGATGAAACTGGAGTTGGAACAAGTGATGTTGAAGTGCTAGAGCCTACCAAGAAAAGATGCAGGAGGGCTTTAAACTTTGATACGGATGGATTACCACTCAAAAAGAGCTCACCAAATGATTCACAGTTCAACTTTGGGTCACAAAACCTGGCCAAGCAACAAAATGGATCAACCGGATGCAGCAATGTGCTTATAATGAGAGAACAGACCGTAGAAGTGGGTATTCCTTGCAGCATAATTGGGTGTCACAATCAAGTCGCAAAAGATTCATTATTGTTGCCTGAACATGCACCAAGAACACCATTACCTCTGAAGACCAACCGCCAACAGGGAGGACTTATTGCCTCTTCTCAAAGGAGAAAGTGTCTATCTAAAATCTATGAAACGACTTCTAGAGGACAGGCAACCATTAACAACAGCACCTGCATTTTGAAGGAAACAAATGCAAGTGAACTGTATGCATGCAGCCTAAGTACGGATGAAAATGTAGATGCAACCAGACCAATTTTATATGGGAGTCCTTATAACAGCTCACTTGCATATAGAGCACTTCAGCATCAGCTGTTGCCAATTCAAAAGAGGAAGAGAAGTGAAAAAAGGCAACAGCATGCATCAACTCCAACAGCTACGAAAAGTAATGTGTCACGAGGGCCATTCTTTATAGTCGATAGAATGAGTGTTCATGGTTCTGAGGTCAGTGGGTCCGCTGACATTGGGGATACTGAAAGAAAAGACTTTTATGGGAATCTGCAACCTCATGTGCTGGAGCAGACAAATAGCGCTAGGAAAAAGAGATCTAAAGGCACCAGGATTCGAGGGGACTTTGCTTCACTTAACATTATGACAAGCTTCCCCGAAGCCCAAACAGGAGGAAATGCCAACACAGAAACCTCTTTTACAAGTATGGGAGAACTACTTGCTAAGATGGACTCAAAGCTTGCAAGAAAGAAGAGAACTAAGAAGAGCCCAATAGTTCCAGCATACTTCAGCAATAATGAAAAAAGATGCATCATTTCTAACAAAAATGGTTTTCCTACCAACTATATAGGTTTGTCAACAATATGACTACTAACGTATGTCTCATCATACAGAAAATGAAAGGGAAAAAAGAAAAAGAAAAGGCATGTAGAACAGTAACTCATTTCCAAAAATATTGCAGGTCCGCCAGAAGTCATGTGGAATCAGATCTACTCCATTGATGCCATTGTAGAGATGTTGAGGCATTTGCAAATCTGCGAGGAAGTTAGTACTGCTCCATATCAGCAAAGCAAAGCACTTGTCCCTTATAATATAGGAAGATATGATTCTGCACTTGTATCATATAGAGATGACACAATTATACCGTTCGACCCTGCCAAAAAAAGACGTCCACGACCAAAAGTTGACTTGGATGAAGAAACGGATAGGGTATGGAAACTTTTGCTAGGGAATATCAACAGTGAAGGTATAGATGGAAGTGATGAAGAGAAGGCGAAATGGTGGGAGGAGGAAAGAAGAATCTTCCGTGGACGAGCAGACTCCTTCATAGCGAGGATGCATCTTGTACAAGGTATAAATTAGAACTTAAAATTCTCTTTAAAAAAAATAGTTAGCAGCTACTATATAACAATGAATTCTAAATACTAGAGCTAGAACAAATTCTGGCTTAGCGATATGTTACTCCCTGAAGTCAAAGTCTAGCACATGTAAAAAGAGAAGAATGACCACTCTAATAGAAACTGAAATAAACAATAATAGTAGCAAGATTATTTGGTGTTCACAGGGGATAGACGCTTCTCACCATGGAAGGGATCAGTTGTAGACTCAGTAGTTGGAGTATTTCTTACCCAGAATGTTTCAGATCATCTTTCCAGGTAATTTTATTTATTCATTAGCTCCAATATAATTAGTCAAAATACAAAATCTTCTAATCTATGAAAAGTTCATGCAGTTCTGCATTCATGTCTATGGCTGCACATTTTCCTGCAAAACAAAAAGGCAAGGGGAAACTCTGTGAAGATGGAACAACCCTATCAGTTCTTAGACAAATTTACAATGTGTCTGATTCAGAAGAAATTTCAAAATGGAATGAAAATGAATCGGTGCGACAAATTGGTGACCAGAGTTCTATGACTCTACATAGTTATGGGCAGAGAGAGGCTGATGACAGCAATGAATCCTCTGTTTGTGGCATAAATTCTTCAGGTTCAATATGTGAATCAAGGCAGGAGCTGCCACATTCCTCAGGAAGATGCTTCAACTTGTACAACCGTTGCAGTCAAAATGGATCAATCACTGACAGAACTGCACGGGAAACAGAATTTTCAAAAAAAGATGAAGCAATTGACGAGGCCCTTTCTCAGAATTCTGTTATATCATCTCAGGACTCGGCATATCTTCCAACTGTTCAAACTGTTAAAACACCAGCACATTACACCCAAGACAGCTCAGGAAGAGAGGAGCAGCCTAAGTGCTCTAAAATCAGTTTCTCCAATGACGGTACTTTTGTAGAGCCTTTACAGATGTTTGAATCTAACATGCTATATGATGTTAATGTTCATTTTCATGACATGTACGGATCCCATGTTCTTGAAGGAACTCAGAGTCCTAACATTGGAAGTCTAAACATTGGTGCTTCAGGTGGTCCTGCATGTTTATTAAGTGGAAAAAGCATCCTTTCCACTGAATACCATGGACATGCCAATGTTAATACAGATGCTGAGCTGTTGGATATGTTCAAAGAACAAAGGAAGACAACCCAAAACTCAAATACTAAGGATGTGAACAGCTTGAAGCAACAAAGCCCAGTGACAGAGGAATCTGTTAGTGACCAAACAGACTCAAGTATTAGTAATCAAGAGGCGCCTTCCAGTGCATATAATCAACAAAATGACAACATTGATCAAAAAAAGAACATGAAAAGAAAAGGCAAAAGACAGTCACTCGGAGGTGATGACAATGTTGAATCATCAGCTCAAAGGCAAAACATGAAATCAAAAAGCAAGGAGGCAGAGAAAGAAAAGAAAGAAGGTATAGATTGGGATTACTTTAGGAAACAAGTAGAATCCAATGGAAAGAAAAGGGAAAGAACAGAGAGCTCAATGGACTCGGTGGACTGGGAAGCCGTAAGGTGTGCAGATGTTAATGAAATTGCTCAAACGATCAAAGGGAGAGGGATGAATAACGTGCTTGCAGAGCGGATCAAGGTTAAAATGGAAAGAAAAAAAATAAAACAAGCCCTATCTCATATAAAATCATTTCTGGAAAATTCAGAATACATGGTGTAATTAACTGCAAAATTACATGCAGGATTTCCTTAACAGGCTGGTCAGTGAGCACGGAAGCATCGACTTGGAATGGTTGAGGGATGTCCCACCTGACAAAGCAAAGTAAGGAAATCAAGAAGAGACTGTAACCTAATCCATTTTAACACATGAACAGGAGCTGAAGCACACGTGCACACACTTCTGATTAAAGAACAAACTAGATTATCGGTGCATACGAAAAAGCTTCTAAATTATGTCCTCTATTGCAGGGAGTATCTGCTAAGTGTAAGGGGACTAGGACTCAAAAGTGTAGAGTGCGTGCGGCTTCTCGCATTTCCGGTAAGCCAATTCACCACAAGTTCTTTAGATTAAATATATTAGAACTGAAAAATCTCTTGTGCCCACAGGTCGACACTAATGTTGGACGTATAGCTGTAAGATTGGGATGGGTACCTCTACAGCCACTGCCAGAGTCACTGCAGTTGCATCTCCTGGAACTGTGAGTGTTGCTGCAGTGCTAAAAGACTTACTTTATTCCATTTTTTATAAAGGCAAACTACTCTAATATTGTTAAAACGGCTTGCCATTTGCATGCTTAGGTACCCAATCCTTGCATCAATTCAGAAGTACCTCTGGCCCCGATTGTGCAAGCTTGACCAAAGAACATTGTAAACACCCACTTCACCTTCATACTACTATTAATAAGCATTTTCAGCATCATCATAATACACCTTAATCCCGACTACATTGGGGTTGGTGGCATGAAATTTGTAAAGTCGATTAACTTTCTAATAACTGATGGAGGCTGATGCTGATTAACTCTGTACATCTGATAGGTATGAGCTGCACTACCAAATGATCACCTTTGGAAAGGTGTGTTGAGAATCAAGTGAATGAATGTTTTCTTTTGTGAAGCTTTCAAAGATCCAAAAAGCCACCTGATTTATGCCTACAGACCCCAAAAAACCATCCTCTTTTTTCTGGCCTAAAATAACCATCCTACTTACTCCAAAAGACCCAAGAAGCCACCCAACGTTTTACCAAAGGGTTATTAGTCACTGAGGCCGTCACCAGAGAGAATATTCTGGTGGAAAACGGAATTCCGGTGATTTAATTACAAATTAAGTCAGAATTTTAATTTTTATCTAAAGTACCCTAATATTTTGAATCTACCCAAAAATGTCTCTTCCTTCACCAGCCTCAGTTTTTTGGGTCTGAATGCATACGCTAGGTGGGTTTTTGGGTCTTTGAACCAATCTAAGACAAATTAAATGTATGCAGGTCTTTTGCACCAAAAGCAAGCCCAACTGCAATGCATGTCCCATGAGAGGCGAGTGCAGACATTTTGCTAGTGCATTTGCAAGGTCAGTATACTTGTGAAAGACTCTTAACTCTTAGATTTGACCACAGTTATTTCATTCACAAACCACCACGAGCATATTTCATGAAGTAAACAATAAGTCCCTTAATCCAGTGAAGCGGATCATGACATGAAACATTACACTTTGACTTGCAAATCATAATGATTGCAGTGCAAGGCTAGCCCTTCCAGGACCAGAAGAGAAGGGTATCATCATTGCAAATGAAAACAGAAGACTTGATCAAAATCACACAATCAAGAACCGTCAACGATTTCTCTTACCCCAGTTGATAGAGCAACCAAAGGGCCGGCAGTTACAAGCAAGATCTGCAGTAGCTAATTGTGAGCCTATCATTGAAGAACCAACAACACCAGAACCGGAGTGCACGCAAGCACAAGAAATAGATATTGAGGACACATTTTGTGTTGATGATGAAATTCCTAAAATCGAGCTCAACATGGAGCTGTTAAGTCAAAATCTACTGGCCTACGTAGAAAATAACATGGAACTTCAAGGAAGTGATCTGTCAAAAGCTTTGGTTGCACTGACCGCTGAAGCTGCATCAATTCCTGCACCAAAGCTTAAGAACATCAGCCAACTCAGAACGGAACACCACGTGTAAGTTTCCAATATACAGCTCAATGTCTTGTGAACTACAATTCACTGATTAGTAGAGTAAGAGACATATCCTTCAACCTAAATTGCTGCTTAAAGGTTAACTGTTTCTCTTGCTTGAAATATCTGTTGGAAAATCATTTTTCACTTACCCTTTCTTGTTGTTGTTGTTGGAGCTGGAGGTGGGGTTTTGTGGTTTGGGTTTTAGAGGTGCATTTTCACTTTACATCCTGTCCATTTTTTGTTGGGGTTGGGCTGGGGGGTCATGGTCTTATGGTTTGGGTTTGAGATGAGGTTCTAGTTCCACTTTACCTCTAATTGGCCTTTCTTTACTTGCTTTACTTGATGTCACCCTTTTACACTAACCCATGTTTTTTTACCTTACCCCTGCAGGTATGAGATTCCGGACTCTCACCCTCTTCTGACTGGGGTAAGTTCTATTCCCTTGACAAACAAGAATGCTACGTATGTGAATGTTTAATGTTAATTGTGTAATTGTTTCTTGTTAAATAAACAGATGGATAAACGAGAATCTGATGATCCATGCAAATACCTCCTTGCCATCTGGACACCAGGTAAGAACATAACATGGCCTTTCTGGTCATAAACTATGGACAACAAAAGTTTATACTCACGATTTACTGAGATGAACAAGTGCTACATGCATGATTACTCTCATTTTTTCTAATCAATTCTCGCATTAGGGGAAACTCCGAATTCTATTCAACCACCAGAGAAAAGCTGTAGTTCCCAAGAGCATGGCTTTTTGTGCATGGAAAAAACATGTTTCTCATGCAACAGTAATCGGGAAGCTGAATCACAAATTGTTCGTGGCACACTTTTGGTAAGACCGACTTAACCAAACCCTAGCACGTGGAACAGGTACACAAGATGGTATTCTAATGAACTTAACACTAACTAATTTTTAAACACTTCCACAAACAGATACCTTGTAGAACAGCAATGAGAGGGAGCTTTCCACTAAATGGTACATACTTCCAAGTAAATGAGGTAGTTTAATCTAACATAGCAAATTTATGTTCTTCATTTTAGTTCAAAATTATGTTATCTTTCCATATAATGACCATATGCTGAATAAAACAGGTATTTGCGGACCATAAATCTAGTCTGAACCCGATTGAAGTACCAAGGAACTGGTTATGGAATTTACCAAGGCGAACTGTATACTTTGGAACATCTATACCCACAATATTTAGAGGTAAAAACTGCTACAAAAGTTTTAAAGGTGGACATCATCATATCATTCCATGAAGAGAATAATAGTGAATAATACCCTTTTTTTTCTTGTCCATTAGGTTTAACAACAGAAGGCATTCAGCACTGCTTCTGGAAAGGTAAGATGGACTTCAAACTAATCTATTTAATATGCTTTTGTCTATATCAGTGTATCATTTACTATATTTTCATGCAATGGAGAAAGAAATCCAACATATCAGAATTGTTGAACGCATTAGATAACTGCATGTCTAGAGCTGCAGTAAAACAGAACATACCTAAGCTCATCTTTTGAAGATTGAATCATAACTGTGTAATTTGACAGCATTTTGATGCCCCATGAACATATCTATGCCCTTAGACAGTTAAATAAACAAGTACGCATCTTTAAGACCATGATAGGGTTCCCCACCTTTTGCCATGTTTTTCTATATTGTTTTATGCATAACTTTAGTAGGTTAAAACCCTTCATTTTTTTTTTCTGATATTAAAATATTAAAGCATCCTTGTCATACCACGGCATCTAATCTTAATAGATCTAGTGAAATGCGTTTCCTTCTTTATCCCAAATCATGCTTAGCAAGCAGTTGGATACTTGAACTTAATGAGATAAATAACACTTTTAAGTTTTGCTGGAGGTGATATAATGTCTTATTGTAGTTATATATCTCATGTACCCGATAACATTAGAACTCTGTTATACACTAACATCCGTTCCATCGAAAGATTTAAAAAGTACTAATCCTTTACACAAAATGTTAATGTAAAAGGTATAAATACCTTTACTTGTTAGGGAACAATATGTTTAGTACATTTTTTTGCATAGCTCCATTGATTATGTGTTATTCATGTTTGTCACAACAAAAACTAAAACATCCTTGGCATACCCTGCATCTCCTCCTACTAAATTGGGGTTAGTGGCTCAAGGGTAATAACTTTCAGCTGGTGGTTCTTATAACAATGTCTTTCAAGGATAATATGCATAGCCAGATTTTACATATCATAAAAAGGTTTTTTAGCTGTTGCATTGAAAAACAAATGGTAGATACTGTGAAATAAATTGCTATGATATGTTCCGTCGTGATATTGTTAAGCTGAATGAATGCAACTTGGTATGATGTCAGACCAAGTTCCATTTGTTAGATGCTATTGAAATTGGTGTGCAGGTTTTATTTGTGTGAGGGGATTTGATCGGACGACCCGAGCACCCCGACCACTACTTGCTAGACTGCACTTCCCAGCCAGCAAGTTGGCAAAGGCGCAGGAGCGGAGTAGATCATAACCACGTATCAAAAACTTTAGAGATTTCATTTTAAACCAGTTTGTAATAGCAGGAAGAAAAGGAAATCTCTAAAAGTTCTCTAGAACGAAGCACATCGTTTAACATGGTTGTATCTTGTATATAATACTTTTCATGCTTGTTCAAGCAACTAAGTGCAGATTAATATAAAAAAGGCCGAGTAACTAACTGTGTTCATCAATATCAGAAAGATTGCGGAAACTGGCAACAATCTGTACCAGAAACAATAAATAGTTGATGTTAAACTTTGGTCACCATTCTTAGATTCAACCGCCATATAAATGAATTAGACACAGAATTAGTCCTATCTACATTATACAGTCGAGCACATCCGAATTTACCAAACAACTACAGTAAATACGAGATAGCAGAGCAAATTCGTTGCTACTCACCGAACAAATTGTCCTTTGCTTAGGGAGACTCTTGGTTCGACGCTTTGAATATTCGCATGAACCGCTGTAACCTGGATGATAGTGTGCTAAATTGAATATATTTGGTGTGTATTTTAATTCATAATTGCTGCTTGAGTTACAGCTAATGCCATTAATATTGTTTTAATTGTTTTAGGGTGGAAATTGAATGGAATAAAGATTTATGGGATTAGATTGGAGATTTTAGACCTGAAGAGATAAAAGTGATAAAGCTTACTTGTTGAGGGAGCAACAGAAGTGGGATACGTGCAAGACTTCAAAGTGTGGTGTTTCAAGGAAGAAAGAACTCTGGAGGCAGCAAATGACTAGAAGGATAAGGGAGCTTTAAAAAGGCAGGAAGAGGCTACGACTTCATCTTCTTCTTCTTCATTTTTGTTTCTGAACTGGAAATCACGTTAAGCATGAGTGGCTAATTTCTCTAGCCAAAGGTATAGGTTTTGAACCAAACAATTGTGAGACACTATGCCAATTTTCTCTTTGTTTAGATGATCAACTTTTCTTTGCAACAATTCATTTGAAGTATTTTATCCAATTCTACAAAAGACGTTTTGTTCCTTTGGTTTGAAATTACTCTTGTCATTTGATTCATCAAATAGGTACATGTTTTGATTGATTCAATAAAGTGACCAACTAATATTTGAGATGAATTGAATCATCTCCATATATTGGTGAGTTTGTTTAATTGGCATCAGTTTCTTTCTTGTCCAAAAATCTGTTTTCGATTCGTATTGCAACAACTTGATTGGAATCAGTTGGAAATAAAGATAATTAGAATAGTTTTTCTTCTAATTATTTTTCTTACGGAAAGAAAGGACATCTAAGCTTACTTGATGTTCATAGCCGATTCATTTAAATGAAGAGAACTATCTTTTTGTCCAAGATCAATTGTGATGGTTCATTACTAGATATACCTATGGCTAAGTTCATTTGATATTGTTAATCTTGATTTTATCATTATTTTTCTTAATCTTATACAACCCCCATTTAGTTTCAGTTAAAAGAAACACTCGGCCAATCTCTGCGGATATGACCTTACTCCCGTTGGAACCAATTTTACTACTTTTAGGAGTGGATTTTAATCTTTTATTTTTGCTGGTTTGACAGCCAACACTAGACAATAAGACAAACGAGAACAGACTCAGTCTTGGGATCTCAGATTCAAGCACCAACCTCACACAAGTTAATTAGCACATGGGAACTGAATGATTCATAAAATGGATGAATATGAATCAAACTACATCAATAAAAAGAGTAGAGTAATTCACAAAACCCAATCGCCATGAGTAAGATGACCAGAGCAAAAAATCTAAGATAGCTCTGAGATCGAGCGATGAACCTGAGGAGGACTACGGCTGAGTAACGAATCGAGTTGTTCGAGCTTGACTGGAGCTCGAGTTTAAACGAGCCGAACTTTTTCAAACTCAAACCATTTTTCGTGCTCGTGATATAAATGAGCCGAGCTCGAGTCTTAAAGATTCGGTTCGTTAGCCTTATCAAATCTTGCAAAATTACAAGTTTATCCCTCTAATTAAATATCTAGCTACTCTAATAAAATACTCATTTATATAATATATTTCTCTCCACTTCGGTACCCATCCATTATCCCAATTCCCTAAACAACAAAGCCCAGACCCACCACCCATGTGATACCTAATGGCTAATATATCCATTAATTAAGTAATTTGAGTTTTTTCATCATTTCCCTAACCCATCGATCTCACCTCGCTCTGCAACTCAGCCGTTCTCTGATTCTCACCCACTTGACCGCCTCCACCACTTTACTTTCATAGGCATCACACGAAAAAAGAATGATTAGGCGACGAAGCTTGGTGAACTACACAAGTAGCCTTCACGACGTGCTGACGATTTCTTCTTCGCGACGAGGCTGACGACATGGGGATGATCTTGCTCCATCAATTCCAACCAAATCTAGTTCATAAGTAGTAGATCGGAGAATCTCATGGCGGTGTAGCTTCTCCAACCCCTAGAATCTTAGATCTGTTCTCTGATCAACTCTCTGTCCCCTTCATCGGTGATTTCAAGACGGTACGCCATTCGTCGGCGGTTTCCCAATCCTTCTGTTTCACAAGCTTATTAGCTATTGGCATGTTTAGATTGTCGATTGCTCTGTTACATGTTGTGGAAATATAATTTTGGGTAATGATTGTTGCAAATTATGAAAGCTTCGGCAAGGTAAATGATGTATATTGGATAATTCTTGAGTTGGTCGCTTCCTTTTTGCAGATTTTGTTGATACAATTTTTTGTTAAACTTTTCACGAGCCTGTTGAGCCTCTCATGGCTTGGGTATCTCTTCATCTTATCGAGCCTCCGAACCGAACTCGAGCCCGACGTGAGCCGCATTTGAGCCTGATTTTCAAGTTTTTGGAGCTCAAACCGAGCTTTACAATAATGAGCTCGGGCTTGAACCTTCAAAGCTCGGGTTCGGCTAGACTCGATTTCATCCCAAGAGAGAACTTGTAAGTCGTGGTTCGGCAGTAGTCAATACAAAAAAAAAAACCCTAAAACTAATCACTGTTAGATATTCCGTTGGAATTCTTTAATTACAAAAATTGGACCATAACATTTATAAGACTAATAGTTCCACCCTAATTTTTTCCCCTTTACACGTTCAACCCCCCTCACTTTCAATGATGCTTTTGAAAGCTAACAGAAGTTCTTTACCGTAAATAACATTTTTACCAGCCCAAAATGCAATGAATCTTCACCAGAGTTTGGAGTGTCAATGAGGTAATCCCACTCATACAATGAGGTAATCCCACTTATACGAGAAATGGCTCCAACTCTAACGGTTTCTCTAAAATAGAGATGTAAAAGTAATATTCTTTAAATTATTTTTATTTAAATTTCAACAATTTTCCTATTTTAAAGAATTCCGTATTTATTACAACAATAAAATATTCTACATTTTTTACTAATAAATAGTAGTAAATTATTTTTTATTTGACACTTTGAAATATATAAAGAAATAGCCCTCTAAGAAAAAGGAATGAATTTTGACCCTAGTAAAATAATGAAATATATAGTCATAATCGTTCCATTCATAACCTATACTATCATAATATTAGTATAAAGTTAGAAAAAAAAAAAAAAAAAAAAAAAAAGAAAGGAAATGCAATTTTGATATATAATACTCATTTCGTTACATATGACTTTCTAATTTGTATCTGACTAAAATTTCATTAGTAATAAACTACTCTAAATTTTAAAATAACATATAAAAATTTAAAACATTCATTGATCGTGTACCCAAATTATTAGATTATATATATATATATATATATATTAAAATGTAGAACATAGAAAATCGTAATATTAAGAAACAAACATAACAATTTTAATGAAGATAAAAAATAAATGTAACAGTATATAATTAAGTATAAAATTAAATTTTAAAAGAAGCAAAGTCAAAAAAATAAAAATATAAACCAAATAGCTAAGGTAAGTGCCAAATGACACAAGTAGAATGCAACAAGTATTGTATTACTTTCTAACGTCGCCCCTAAGCTCTGCTAGGGTTTTTGGCCTTCTTGCCCCTTTCGTGGTCTTGAGTCATATTTTGTACGCAATTCTCCTCTTCCAATTCCAATTTGTTTCCATGGATTCCCTTCATGCATCCCTATCTAATCTCACTCTCTCCAGGACGGAGGAGAGACGATGTTTCGTCCATCAATCGCGGGCATCCCGAGGCCCTTATCAACCGGCACAGTCATCGCAGCGCGATCGCTTGTCGCGTGGCTGGTTCAGGTTGACGCGGTAGAGGCGTCTCTCCGTCGTGCCTGTCGCGACGAATTCACCTTCTCCATGTGGTCAACTGCTTCCTTTGCGTTAGGTAATGTCTTCCTACTTGAATTTGACAAACTGGAGGAAGCCAAAGCTGTTATGCGCCGCGGCCCATGGGCGTTTGGGGGCCGCCTGGTGGTTTTGGCTCCATTGAAGCAAGGTGATCATCCATCCACTCTTATGCTTGATTTTGTTGAATTCTGGGTTCACTTGCTAGATGCACCTTTTGAGTGGTTCACCAAACCAATGACGGAATGGATTGCACGAAAAGTTGGGAAAGTCAGCGCAATTCAATGCAATGGGACCACTCTGTGGTTCTGAGTTCAGGTATCAATAAGAGAGCCGCTGCGTCGTTTATTGAAAATTGAACATGATGGTGTGGACAAGACTTTTTACCTGCAGTATGAAAAGTTACCTGATTTCTGTTATGCATGTGGCCTTGTTAATCATGTTGAGAAAAATTGTTTTGCCCCGAAAGCCGACTCTGAGGTTCGCCAGTTTGGCGACTGGTTACGTTATCAGGGCCCTACAATTCGGCCTGTGCAGGAAGAAGGGGGGAGGCTTTGATTTTTGTTGATCAACACGCACCACCACCGTCGGCCGAGCCTGAGCAGCTTCTTATGCCAGCAGCCATGCAGTTGGCGATGGTTCCGACCTCAAGGACGCAGTTCCCGGATTCGGTGCTCCCTTCTTCCCTGGATCCGGCTACTCCGGCTCCCGCTCAGGCAGTCCTTGCATTGCCTGCTGCTAATTCAGAATTGGGATGATTGGTAAACGCAGCTGAAGTAGGTCACCTGATGGTTACAAGTTTTGGGGGGATAAAGCATACAGACTATGCAAAGGTTCTGGGAGTGAAAAGACAACAAGTAAGGAAATGGCGTAGGACTGCTGGAGCTTTGACAGTGGCGACTGAGGAAGTTTTGCTGGGATCGGGGGACTCTGATCCCAGCGGTGGTGAATGATGCCATCGCTGGATGGTCGGATTGTCATCAGGGCCGATAGTCCGGCCATTTTTTGGATGCCCTCTTATATAGGTAATAGTAATGGTATTTTTGTCTGGTACTTTTTAGTCCATTTTTTTCCTACAGTGTGGATGTTTTGCTCGAGGTTGCTTAGTCGATTTAAGTTGTGGGTGTGTTTGATTCCTACGCACCGTCGTGAAGTATCAGGATTGTTGTGCTCGTCTGGAACCTGTTTGGATGTTGATGACATGCTTGATAATCAATATTCTACTGTCACGAATGATTGGTGCTTTGTAGCCATTTAGTTGGCGTTCTGACTGTCTCTTCATCTGCACTTTGGATCTTTTATGCGTCCTTTGACTATTCATTCAAGACACTTCTAGTTTTGCATTATTACTTTCTTTAGTAGTTGCTACTTCTACTTTTGGTGGCCATTTTGAGGCCTTTGGTGTGGTACTTCTGACTTTGTTGTTTGGTGGGTTTTATTCGACGTAATAAAGTCTACCGTTACCTGCTAAAAAAAGAAAGAACAGAATGCGAGAAGTATTCAAAAAGTAGATTTGGAGAAGTTCTCTAAAATTTGAAGAATGCTGTAGATTTGGGGAATGCTCCATATTTTTTCTCCTCATTCTTCATTTTGGGTAATGAGATGGAGAAGCTTTTGGAATAAAAAAAATATAAAATTCTCAAAAAATGTGCATCTAAGGCCAAAATGCAGAACACTACCCTCAACTTTGTTAACTCGTTTAAATTAGGGTCTTAACTAAAAGTGGGACAATTTAGAGTCTATAGTATACCAAGTTAGACAGTTTGGGCCCTTGATGTTTGCACTAATTAACGGCGTTAGTAGTCTTCACCGCTTCACCTTGACTTCCATCTTTTCTACTATACCTGACCAATCATGAGACCTTTCATTTTCACACTACGCAAAACTTCATGAGGATGTAAAAAATGGCTAACCATCAAGCTCATTAATTGACATTTCATGGTAGGAAATAGCTCATAGAACTCTAAATTTTTTGCACATTAATTTGTACCGTTTTCATAGTTTGATCTTTTCAATCTGTTTCTCTTTGCTATGCATCCTTTGTAACTTTCATTTGATGTTATACCCTTGAGTACAGATCAGATTAATAAAATTAGTGA
>JBBYHH010097732.1:0-15050 GCA_038382905.1 Daphne laureola
TGTTTATGAATGTAGGATGTTTCCTAAGGTTTAGGAACACCTAATTATTGATGGAACAATGGAAAACAACAATGTTTGGGTCAATTTATGCTTTGGCCAAAAATCCATATGTTTTTTGAGAAGTTGGAATTAAGTTGGTTTATCATCCTAGGATGTTTCCTAAATGTTTAGGGCTTCCTATTTGGTGTGGAACATATGAAGAAAAGGATGTTTGGGTTGTTTTACACTGATTGGCTGAATTGTTCATATGTACTTGTGTGTTGTTTTTGTTGGATTTTGGATGATGAACCATGCTTAATCGAGTAGATAAAGTGATTACTTGAAGAATAAGTAACTTTGGAATAGTTTGGCCATGTTTTTTAAATTAGGGCCGAAATTATTTTGTTAAAATGATTTGAGGTTGTTGGTTGCTTAAGCATGATGTTGTGATGTTTTGTTGATGTTATTGGACTCCTAAAACTATGGTTTAAAGTTTAAAGAATTCATTTTTGGGTGGTGAAGCATGTATGGCAGAAAAAAGGAAGGTTTTGAGTTGATGTAGTTTGTTGGAAAAGTGTTGGTTTATGGATTAAATGTTGGATTAATCATGAATGTGTTGTTGGAAGTTGAAGAAAAGATTTGGGTGAAAAATGAGTGAAGGCCGAAAGTTGAAGGGTGTTAGGGAACTATTTGATGTTTTGGAATTATTTGTTGAATTGTGCATTAAAATGTTATAGTTTGGAGTTTTGGAAGATTTTGGTACTTTTGGAAAGTATAGGGCCAAATTGAAACATGTGGAAAAACGTTGGGTGCTTTGTAGGAAATTTGTGATAAATAAGTAAATTTGTCACTTTATGTAAGTTTTGGTTATTTTGCAAAGTTGGAGAAAAGTTGAGGACTTTGTGCATAATTATTAGTAAAGGAGTTAAGTAAACTTCTTTAAGTTAAGTAGGGAATTTGGAAACATTTAAGTGAATTTTGTCACTTTATGAAAATTGGTTTAAAAATGCATTTTTTGATAAAGTTTTGGGACCTTATGTGTAATTAATCATAAAAGATGATTAAATGATGCTTAAGTGGTAATCTGGTAAAATTTGCAAGTTGGTTAACCACTTAATCTGTGGTTTGACCAAGTTGGTCAACTATTGGAATATTACTCAAAGGGTTGACTTTGTTTGTTGTGTAAGGTAGAATTATAAAATCTCTAAGCCTTACATTATGTTAGTTGATTTACAGTAAAGATCTGGTAGCGGTTAGGATTCATTTACTGCGATCACTGCCGCATTTTCTGTCATCCGTCAGGTAAGGGGTTTAACTTTCTTAATATGCAATTCAGATTTTTCTTCATGTGTATTAGGCTAGTTAAGGGCTAGTACTCGGTTCGAGGGTGGGACCCAGTGACTCTCGGGGCTAGTCAGATTGTAGGGTAACGGTATGCAGGACTTTTATCATATCAGTGTATCATATCGGTGATCGACAATGGATCAATTTTTTGCTTTGTTTGGATATAGACACTTTGTGGCTACGACCGTTTTTAGGGGTCGTACACCCCTCGCTGGTACCATGCGAATTCTCACCCTTATGTACGGTGAGCCTAATAAGCCACCGTGGGTGCTGTCGTTCTGGAATTATCTGTTATACTGGAGGTCGAGGACCATCCAGACGAGACTGATTCAAATACTTTTATACTGGAGATCAGGGACCATTCATACGAGACTGATCCAAATATGTCCGATGGGACTTGTGATTATTGCATATCATGTCATCTGCATTTCATATTCCTAAAATATCTAGGATTGTATATCTGCTAGTCCACTGTATACTGACCCTTTTTTGCAGGCAAAATATTTTTAAAATTTTTTATCCGTTATCTACGCCTACCCCCTTACTGAGTACCTCTCGAGAACTCACCCCCCAATAAACTTATACTTTTTAGGAGCATCTTGTTGCCGACCACAAAATAGTTCTGCCAGGTTGTTATGTTGGGTTCTGGTAACAAGTCATTCATAAAGTCCACCTGGACTGATGAAATCCGTCCACGGGATGCTTTCTGGGTCCATTGCCACCTAGTGGAAACCATTCTTGAGGTCAAACTTCGAGTAGACCTTGCTATTGCTGATCTATTTTAGAATTGTATTTATTCTGGGAAGGGAATACTGATCCTTGTACGTATTATCATTGAGTGTTTTGTAGTTGAAGACCATTCTTTCGTTCCTTTTGACTTCTCTGCCAGTTTATGGGTCGACTGTGGTTCCCGAGTAGATGATCATGGCCATGGTCCGGTGTCTACTTTTACTGGGCCTGATTACTCGAATCTTTGCCAGGGCCTTAATATGCCTGCTAAACGCTTCTTCAATAGCGGGGGTAACATGCTTTAGGGGCCTGTCCTGAATGGTAAGGTCTAGATTGATAATGTCCAGTCTACACAAGACTTTGTTCTTGGCCCAATTCTTGAGTGAGCTTTTTCCAATAAAGCCCAAACTTGTCAGCCTATCCAGTAGTGGGCTGAACTTCTTTTGAAAAATCGGGCTGCTCTGGCCCAGGTTGTAGTAGACCATCTCCTAGATCTCCAAATACTCATCCCCAGAGAGGTCCAATTCTTGAATTGCTGGGGCAGAAACCTACGTTTCTGGTCGGGTGACGATTGTTGTCACATTTTTGTAGAATGTGATTGTGTTTCCCTCCATACGAACTCCACCATACATAGATCAGATGAAGTTGCATCCTATCATCATCTGGATGTCATCCTTCATCCCCATGTCAAAGTTGTAGGTAAAAGGGATTCTGAACTTGTTTTCCCCGATTACCATTGACCCGTTCTTCAGCTTCATATTTGCAGCTTGCCTGGAATTGATACCGTTGAAGAATACTGTGTAACTGTTTTCCTCAAGGGCATCTTTTGGCACTGCATTCTTGTCTATACAGCATGTTTTTGCACCAGTGTCTAGTATGGCTCTAATACCAAATGGGGGTATCCCAGGAATCTCGAACGTGACGAGGATTTCAAGAAAAATGGTAACACAAGCCTTCAAGCATAGGAAAGGCATGAAAGGAAGGAACTCTATTACATGAGCCAAGGTAACCAAGGAGCACGTTTTCCTGTTAGATTATTAATTGATTAACCACTTTTATGAGTAACTGGAATAGAACCTCAGAAACCCCCACGTATAGAGCAGCTATTCAAGCAACAGATATCCTTGATCGGCCAGGTATCGGTGTTTTCCACGAATCATAGCTTGGGTTCATTCTCTGTCCATCTTTTCTCATTCAGGAGGTTGATGGTGATAGACTCCCATCAAGAGATTACATCTGCATATAATCCGATATCCTCTGGGAGTACCAACATTGCTCCTGATACATGTTTTGCTGGTGGGAGCATCCATTGCTCATCATTCCTTCCTCCTCTGAGTCCTCCGGTCCTGGCTCATATCTGTTCCAGAACCAAATGTGGTTGTGCCCTTGACGTGGAAGCTATAGAGGAGGCTGGCGAGTACTGAGCTGGTCCCATGGCATAGTCTTGGGGAACTTGAGTAACCGATGAATCCGCCATCAAATTCATCAGTGCTTTTTCCTCCATTTCTCTGAGCTTGGGGTAGTCCAGCTCCAACTCCTGTTCACCGATGACTAGCGCGGTTTCACCTACCTGCCCATCATGTGGTTTTCCTTTGTATGACCTGGCCTTACTTAACCCGTACTTCTTCCTTGGGGAGTTGTAATATCCGGGTATAGGAATTTTGCTGCAGAAAGTGAGGTCCTTCAGCCCTCATTGCAGTGCAACTTTCTTACATAGTTCGGCCAAGTATTGATAGGAGAAATGGATCCTAAGAATTACGCCGATGGTGCACCCTGGGTATTTCTACAAAAAGGCATGCTCGAGTTCTTTGCCGTCTTAGTGACGACTGGCGCCGCTGCCTTCCAGGTTGATTCCTCAGAGAAGACATTTGCCTCGATAACCTCATCGACCTCTTCCTCTTTGTCATCTCCTTCGTCCTACTTGGAGTTTCCTTGGGTAATTTCTGACGTTCTTTCTTCTTTTGTGGGTATCGTAGGGTTCCCCACTTTCCCTGTGCTTCTTGAGGCGTCCAACTTCACCACCTCTAATTCTTTCTGAAGCTGATCATTCTCAGACAAAAAATAATTGATGTAGCTGAGCAGTTCCCGAAGGAGCTGATAGAATTCCTTGGGACCGTCATTGGAAACAGAAGAATTAAGCTGCAACCTCACGTCATCAAAAAGATCGTGGATTATAATGAGGAGCAGCTGAAGGACAAAAAGGGCCTGAGATCCTGGCTGGGCATTTTAAACTATGCCAGGTCATACATTCCCAACTTGGGTACTATGCTAGGCCCATTATATTCCAAGACCATCCCACATGGTGATAAGAGGATGAAGCCCTCTGATTGGGCTTTAGTCAAACAGGTCAAACCAAAGGTCTAAGAGCTTCCGGATCTCGAAATACCGCTTGAAGACTGTTACATCATCCTGGAAATGGACGGATGTATGGAGGGATGGGGAGGAATATGCAAGTCGAAGCCTAGAATTCTTACCCAAGGTCAATGGAGCGCGTATGTGCCGACGCCAGTGGAAAGTTCCCCTCCATTAAAAGCACCATAGATGCTAAAATCTATGCGTGCATGCAGACCCTTCAAGCTCTCAAAATCCACTACCTAGATAAGAAGGAGATAACCCTGCGGACTGACTGTCAGGCCATCATAAGTTTTTACAACAAAACTTCCACAAACAAACCTTCAAGGGTCCGATTTCTAGGGTTTACTGACTTCATCTTGGGAACCGAAGTCACAATCCACTTTGAGCATATGGATGGGTAGCATAATACTCTTGCTAACTCTCTTTCTCATTTGGTATGTAAACTTTGCAGGGAAGGATTCCAGGGTACATGCTCGCAAGGGGATCTTGCTCTACTGGAGCAGACTCTGCTAGAAGTCCAGGGGAATCTAATAAAAAAGGAGGAGCTGGCCAGGCACTTCCAGACACTGTTCGCTTCATCCAACCAGGGATTCACTACACACAACCACGAATGGATGCCTTCCACTATCCACAACCTAGAATGCAGCAGGACCTCGGATACGGGCTTGTCCGAGAAAGACAACCAAGGGACTGGGTGCCCCTTGAAAACAAGGAAAATCCTAGAGAATGGCCACCACTCGACGGGTATCAATATGCCGTCACACAAGAATACGCCAAGTTGCTCTATGACCAAGGTCGACACCCACTTTGGATGGAACAAAGCATATGGATCCAGGCAAGAGCCCGTGAACCCATTGAAGGAGCATCCCAGCAGGTCATTGATGCACTACAGGCCTTGCGAGAGTGTTTGGGCCTTAGAACCCAATTCTGCCTCAGAAGAGCAACCAAGGACAATCATTGCGGTGACTGGCTTAATGTCATCATGAATGACGATAGCGAATGCCAGTGAATACACAATGAGCTGGAAAGGTTGCGGGTCAACATCTACAAGACCAATGTCTGAGAAACCCACTTTTGCAAAATCCACTTTAATAAAGTTACTTTATATTAGTGGTATAGATCCATCCACATAGTGTTGTTGGCTCACTTTACAGGCTGGTACTCTGTCGTTTGGTACCAACCTTATCAAGAAAGAATTAGTTTTTTATAAAGGCTAGCGTCGATGAGGCCCAATGAGCAGCCAGCTGCCTACAAAAAAGATTCCTTTCTTCAATTTAAGTAGTGTGCTTAGTCTGAGTTGCAAGACACACATGCATAACCTGAAGTGTTACTTCTCTCTCTATAAACCTCTTGTAATCTTGTCACTTTGTGAATCAATCAAGAACTTCCATAGTTTTGATAAGAGCGTGGACATCTGTCCATCTTGTATCCCATAGTACTACTAGGGCATTCGTACCTGCATCCCGTCGATGGAGCGCATGCACACGGACCATGATGAGTGCAAGGTGGAAGTGTTGAAGTCCTTCTCTTGAGAGCCTTTCATAGCTTTGTTTGTTGATAAAGGGTAGATCCACCTGCTGTCCATCTTTGGTACAGAGGGGAGATTAGCACATCTTTGTTGAGAGAAGTGGAGCTCAGCTTTTGGGTCTAGCTGGCTTTCCAGGCTTCTTATAAAGCCTCGTCAGAACTAGCGTGGTAGTCTCTATTGTAATTCATGTCAAGCCCTGCTGGCTCGTCTACAGTCCCTAATTTGATCCTTCTGGATTGGTACGAGGGATGATGTGGTCTGTCGTCCCTCTGTGACTGTCAGTTATTGCTGGAGAAGTGTGTAACTCATCTTGTGGTACGTAAATCCCTTGATCTCGTAGATTCTTCTTCTATTCCTCGAAGATCTTTCTAGGATCTTTGTGGAAATAAATGAGACCTTTCTTTCATGCCTTTTTGGGAGTTGGTTCCTCTAGTGAGATCTTTTCGAGCTTCTTTCAAAGCTCCAATAAAGAGTCCTTGATATTATTGAATTCTGATGTAGCTGGTCCTTTTCCCTTTGGTGTTTTTAGGAGGTCTACGCGTAGTTGTGCAATTGCTTCCCTTCAATCTTCAATCTGTTCAGCATTCTGTACTAGCAGTTGGATGATAGTGTTATTCTACTTGATGAGTGTTGCTTGAAGTTGGTTAAATGCATTATTCTCTGGAGGTTTGGCAAAACCGATAGCTGGCCGATGAAGGCTATCTATTGCTTGAATAGCTTCTCTATACGTGCGGGTTTCTAAGGTTCTATTCCAGTTACTCATAAAAGTGGTTAATCAATTAATAATCTAACAGGAAAACGTGCTCCTTGGTTACCTTGGCTCATGTAATAGAGTTCCTTCCTTTCAGGCCTTGCCTATGCTTGAAGGCTTGTGTTACCCTTTTTCTTTAATATCCAGAGAGTATGTGAACTATTAGACTATGAAGTGACCACGATGGTATGAGTACCTGGTATAGCGCCGAAGTTGTTGATCCTAGCTGAGAGCCGAATCCTTGAGTAGGGATGATGTTGAACGAACTTGAAAAATAAGCACTTTAACAGATGAAGCTTTGAACAAAGGTGGAGTGAACATACGACATACTTCTTGATTGATTCACAAAGTGAGAAGATTACAAGAGGTTTGTAGAGAGAGAAGTAAGACTTCAGGTTATGCTTGTGTGTCTAGCAACTCAGACTAAGCACACTATTTATACTGAAGAAAGGAATCTTTCTTGTAGGTAGCCGGGTGCTTATTGGGCCCCATCAATGCTAGCCTTTACAAAAAGAAGATTCCTTCTTGATAAGGTTGGAAACAAATGACAGAGTACTAGCCTGTAAAGTGAGCCGACAACACTACGTGGGCAGCTCTATCCCACTAATATAAAGTAACTCTGTTAAAGTGGCTTTTATGAAAGTGCATTTCTTAGACATTGGTCTTGTAGATGCTGACCCATAACCTTTCCAGCTCATTGTGTATTCGCTGGCATTCATTGTCGTCATTCATGATGACATTAAGCTAGTCACCCCAATATTTGTCCCTGGTTTCTCTTCTGAGCCAGAATTGGGTTCTAACGCGCAAACAGTCTCGCAAGGCCTGTAGTTCTTCAATGGCCTGCTGGGCTGCTCCTGCAATTGTTTCACAGGCTCTTTCCTGGATCCATGTGCTTTCTTCCATCCAAAGTGGGCTTCGACCTTGGTCATAGAGCAACTCGGCATATTCCTATGTGAGGACATATTGATACCCGTCGAGTGGTGGCCATCTTCTAGGATTTTCACTATTCTCAAGGGGCACCCAGTCCCTTGGTTGGCTTTCTCGACCAAGCTCGTAGCTGAGGTCCTACTGCATTCTAGGTTATGGATAGTGGAAGGCATCCGTTCGTGGTTGGATGAAGCGAACAGTGTCTGGATGTGTCTAGCCAGCTCATCCTCCTTCATTAGAATCCTTTGGACTTCTAGAAGAGTCCACTCCAGTAGAGCGAGATCCCTTTGCGAGCCTATACCCTGGCATCCTTCCCTGAAGAGTTTACATACCAAACGAGAAAGAGAGTCAGCAAGCATATTTTGCTTCCCATCGATATGCTCAAAGTGGATTGTGACTTCGGTTCCCATGATGAAGTAAGTAAACCCTAGCCATCGGACCCTCAAAGGTTTTTTTGCGGCATTTTTGTTGTAAAACCTTATGATGGCCTAACAGTCAGTCCCGAGGGTTATCTCCTTCTTATCTAGGTAGTGAATTTTGAGTGCTTGAAGGGTATCCATGCACGCATATATTTCAGAATCTATTGTGCTTTTAATGGTGGGGAACTTTCCACTAGCGTAGGCACATACGCGCTTTATTGACCTTGGGTCAGATTTTTTGGGCTTCCACTTGCATATTCCTCCCCATCCCTCCATATATCCGTCCATTTCCAGGATGATGTTACAGTCTTCATGGGGTATTTCCAGGTCTGGAATCTGTTGGACCTTTTGTTTGACCTGTTTGACTAAAGCCCAATTAGAGGGCTTCATCCTCTTATCTCCATGTGGGCTGGTCTTGGAATATAATAGGCCTAGCATAGTACCCAAGTTGGGAATGTATGACCTGGTATAGTTTAAAATGCCCAGCCAGGATCTCAGGCCCTTTTTGTCCTTCAGCTGCTCCTCATTATAATCCATGATCTTTTTTATGATGTGAGGCTGGAGCTTAATTCTTCTGTTTCTAATGACGGCCCCAAGGAATTCTATATCTGGAACTGCTATTTTCGTCTTCGTAGGAGATAGAACCAGGCCCTTTCTTTCATAGATGCCAAGCATTACTCTTAAATACTCCCTGATAGTATATTCAGTTCAGATTCCAAAATGGGGGTTAGTCTGGCTAGAGGAATGTTTTGTTGTCTGATTATTTTTTGGTCAAGCAAGATTATTTCTGGACTAACGATTTAACATTTCTGTTTGTTACAAACAGTAGCGGTAGCAATATAGTATGGTGTATTCTGGGCTCTGTAGGCGTAGGATGCATATAGGTAACATTACATGATTTGCTGTATTATGATCTGTAAATCTGTATGCTTTGTTTTTCTTGGGGAGTTCTTGCCTAACCAAGTGGGCGATGCTCCTTTCTGGTGGATATGGGTTGATTTGAGCTCAACATTATATCTGTATATCATCTGATTGTGTGATTTTCTATAAAACCTGTTAACGTGACAGGAAATTAGGAAAAAAAATTAATGATTGGGTCTTTGGGAGCACCAATCAAGTTAAGTGTTCGACATCAACGACCACCGCCCGGTTCCCCGACATCCACTTCCGCCGTACCAGGAACGGGGATGGTGGTGATATCAAGGGTAGCTAGAAGTAGGTATCCTCAGCTCAACTGTAACTAGAAGTAGCTAGACTTAGCTCAAGTTAGCCCATGCCATCTCGCTCTAGCTCATAGGAGCTAGGAGTAGCTTGGCATTAGCTCATCTTAGCTGGAAGTAGCTAAATCCGTCTCTTGTCAGCTCACTATAGCTACAAGTAGCTATACTCAGCTCCACTCTAGCTCAAGTTAGCTAGAAGTAATTAACTTTAGCTCAAATTATCTAGAAGGAGCTAACCCCATATCATGTTAGCTAGGAATAGCTAACATTAGCTCACACTAGCTAAAAGTAGCTAGTACTAGCTCAAGTTAGTTCATAAGTAACTAACTCAAACTCAAGTTAGCTAGAACTATCTAACTCCAGCTCTAGTGAGCTAGTCTTGATGAAGAAGTGACTTTCAGCTCAAGGTGAGCTGAAATGAGCTCAAGGAAGGTCAATCATGTGTGTAATGATCATTTGGAATATCTTTGTGATATTTCACCTTGTTTCATTAGTGGTAACACCTAATGACATCTTTTTAGTAAAAGTAGTCGTACATTGGTAAAAGAAAATGTCAAGGTATATGGTGTCTGCACCCTGCTACATGAGGCACACCCCTAGGGTGGTTACTACCTCATGGCCGGCCAAAAGGGGTTGTTTTAGGCGAAAGGGTGCCTCCCAGGAAGGCACCATTTCCCCATTTTGGAGGTTACTTAGTGAATGTGGCCTTATTTGTGTACTAAGGGGAAAGTAATTTCCCTAAGCCAAAATGGTGCAACTTTTTAGCCTAGAGGGGAGCTACAACCATCCTTAACTCCCTCTTCTTAATCTATAAATAGATGGGAGGTGTGGCCGGCCTAAACACTCTCACACACACAAGATTTCTTCTTTGTTCTTCATCTTCATCTTCTTCCTTTCATCTTCTTCAAGGCTGAAACTTAGTAGCACTTCTTAGGAGCATTTTGGGTGAAACTTTAGTATGTCTCTTCAACACAATGAACCTCATCACATACCTTCAAGTCAGTCTTCTTCATTGAATGAAAGGCGCCAACACCATTGAAGGAACCAAGTGAAGATTTCGGCCATCATCAAATAAGAACACTTGGAGCATACGTTTCTAAGAGCAAGGATTTATAATCCTTAAGCTGTTTATCCAGGGAAAATGTATGAATTTGTACCCTATATGTGTACTCATATATGTTGTTCTTCTCTCCTATTTTATCACAAGAATAAGGCATGATTTAATCAAAGAAACATCATGCTATGAATCAGCCACTAAAACTGAGAATTTGTGAACTTTTGTACATGAAATGAGATTCTAGGAAGATCTAAAATCAACAGGCAGTACCACGCGCTGGTTTGGAACCTCTAACCAGTGTCAGGTACCCTCTCTCTCTTAGCAGTTTTTCATCTTTATCCAGATTATTTGGCCATTGTGGACCATTTTCACCCCTCCATTGTAATGTTAGGTACCCAACATGTTAGTGGCATTTTAGTACATTAGAATTAGTATATATCGACTATTAGTGTCAGATTTCAGAGAGATTTTTTTTTAGAATTATGACCTACAAATTTGAGGGTTTTTATGCTAGAGTTGAAGGCCTTCAATCCCAATTTCATGAGGGGCCCTAATTTGTGGATCTTTAATTATCGGGTGAATTCTAATCATATGTTATTTCTATTTCATCATTTTAAATTGATATTGAATGTTGATCATGTTTATGTTTAGCTTTGATAGAGTTAGGGATGTTATATCTTAGTTTATATCCAGCTTAGGGTTCAAGTAAGCTATTTTCATGTTATGCATGTTTGATATCAATTATAAGCAATTCTGTCATGTGTGGTATGATGATGATATACTTGCTCATGTTTACTCTTCTAGGTTTTCGGTTAAATGTCTGAGAGGAATTTAATCAACACAACACTTTTGGAATATATTGATTAGCTTTTTAAATATCAGAGATGACTTTAGTAAATTAATTGGTCAGTATTTTAAGTGTTGTAATTCCTCAAAAGTGAGTATTGGATCACGAGAGTGACTAATCTCACTTTAGTTGAGAGGTGTGTTGCTTTCTTGAGAAAGAAGTGACCCAACCATAGTAACTTCATAGATTAACCATCTAAGAGTCAGAGATGACCTTGGAAGGTTAATTAGTGAAAATCTTGAGATGGAGTCTTGGACCACGAGAGTGTCTAAGCTCACTCTAGTTATGACAGTGTTGCTTGCTCAAGAGAAGGGCAACACGGTTGTAGTCGATCACCTTGAAAATGATAAGGAAATTACTTGCATGATCCCTCGCTGAATTGATGAATTAATTTAGATTCAGTAATTAGAATTCCATGTCTCTAAGTAATTTGTGGTAGTTTAGGTTGTATGTGTGTTTATGATATCAAATACCTTAGGTTCTGATCCTAGCGGGTTGGATGATTGATGGTAGAAGAGTTAAAGATAACCACCATTGTCAATTCGTAGAGTTATAGATAGTCTGCCTCTAGGACTCAAGATTAGTAGCACACGCATGATCTTTAGGACGCACGATGCACTTTGAGAACCCATGATTGAACTCCACAAGTAAGGTCTTCATTCCCCTCCATGCTCTCATATACAATTCCTTCTTATACTTGCATCTTCATTCTAATATCTATCATCTCTCTTACTACCATTGCATTGCATAGTAGAATAGAAACATACATTACATATTTGTACTCTAAGCGCTCAGATTCTCTTGGGTTTGATCCTTCATTTAGAGCCATTATACTATGATAAGACATAGTTAAGGCTAATGAGGTGTTTATAAATTTATTTTACTATTATTTATTGAATCTATGCTTCAACATAACACCCAGTAAAAGTGCTAACATCAATTGGTGGAAGTGCAAGGAGAACCCTAGGTAGAACAAGAGAGGCAAATGGCTCTTCAATCTTGTTTCAAAATGAGTTCTAAGTTCCATTATGTTTAGTGACTACTAGGTATACCCTAGGAGCCTTCACACAATCAAAACTACAATTATTGAGAGTGAAAATACTAAAATGCTCTTGGTTTTAGGACCTAATACACCTTCTAGAAGAGAATTAGGCCTTAAACTAGCTACTTAGGCTAGTTAGTCTAGTTTAAGTTACTAATACAAATCCTAAGTGTTTGAATCACCCAAGGCGTTGGTAAACCCTTCAAAATAATGTCTAAATGTTTCCCTAAGTAGAAGGATTTGTTGGGGTTGGTAGATCACATGTTGGAGTAAGAAGCTTGGAAGTCATCTGGTGGGGACCACAGTGAAAGTGACACTTTCACCATCTTCAAATGCTTGCACAAGCTTCATTTGAACTCCACATTGCGTAAACCCACCTCCATTCTCTTCCTCTACTCAAGACCTTTACAATGTAGACTCATTTGGATATATTTGAAGCACTTTGGTTTGATTCCCTCAAAGTACCCCAAAATTGGCTAAGTGTTGAGTTGTTTGATGCACAAGCCATGAGATTGTTCCTTATTGGTTCCTTACATGGGTCTCCTTATCCAATTTCATCCCAATAATTTCCAGATTGAGCCCCAAGACTTGGCATTCTTCATTGTGCTCTTCCTTGGCCACCATGGTACTCATGAATAAGCTAAGGCACTCTTGTACTTTCTTTCCCCTAGCTCTGGTCATAGGTCTTCCCAAGCCTTGGAGTGGATGGATCCTATCTTTAGGGACATCATTATAAGCCTTGGTAGATTGTTGAACCCCTTTACTTGTGCTTGGAAGGGTGTTGACACTTGAAGGGTTCACTTCTTTCATCACTTGTTGAAAGGTGTGAGCTTGGCCTTGTGCTGTCCTTGTTGATGTTTGATCTTCATCCTCATGACTTGAGAGGGCTTGAATTGTATCATCCCCTCCTTCTTGGAAATAATCCAACCTCAGATTCTATTGTTGAAGCTTACCTTCATAAGGAGAAAGATCACAAATATTAAAGGAAGCATGCACATTGTACTTTTCACTAGGCAAATCAATCATGTATGCATTGTCATTTATCTTTTTCACAATCCTAAATGGGAAATAACCTCTTACAGCAAGCTTATTCTTCCTATTTTTAGGAATCCTCTCTTTCCTAAGATGCAACCAAACCCAATCACCTTCATTGAAAGAAACTACCCGCCTACCATGATTCACTTTTCTAGCATATGACTCATTCATTTTCACAAGTTGTTTATGCACTCTATCATGCAAATCTCTCATCCTATCGGCCTTCTTATTCCCATCAATATCAACAATGTCATCATGAGGCAATGCAAGCATATCAATAGGTGTAAGAGGATTAAAGCCATAAACAAATTCAAATGGACTAAGTGAAGTGGTAGAATGATAGCTCCTATTGTATGCAAACTCTACATGAGGCAACATTTTCTCCCATTCTTTAAAATTCTTCTTTAGAAGTGTTCTCAACATAGTTGTGAGTGTTCTATTAGTGACTTCGATTTGTCCATCAGTTTGAGGGTGACTAGAAGTATAGAAAAGAAGCCTAGTAACCAACCGAGCCCACAAAGTGTTCCAAAAATGAGATAAGAACTTGGAATCTCTATCACTAACAATGATTTTAGGCAATCCATGATATTTCAAAACTCCTTTAAAGAAAAAATCAGCCACATGTTGTGCATTATCCATTTTATGACATAGAATGAAATGTGCCATTTTAGAGAACCTATCAACTACAACAAAGATGTTATCATGTCCATGTGATGTTCTAGGAAAACCACTCATGAAATCCATGCTTATACCAACCCAAGGAGTAGAAGGAGAGGTTAAAGGAGTATACAACCTGGGGGCTTCAAGTTTTGACTTAGCCTTTTTACAAGTTCTATAAGTTGCACAAGTCTTCATGACATCCTTCTTGATACTCGGCCAATGAAAGTTGGCCTTCACCTCCTCATATGTCTTTTAGATACCAAAGTGCCCCATCAATCCGCCACCATATTCCTTTTGAATGATAACATCTATCATGGAGTATCTTGGTACAAACAATCTTTTAGACTTAAACAAATACCCACCAAAGAGATAATAGCTATCAAACACATGAGATAAGCATTCTTTGTATATGGACCCGAAATCAGCATCACTTGCATACATATCTCTAATGCACTCAAATCCTACTATCTTAGAATTCAAGGTTGTGAACAAGACATATCTTCTACTCAATGCATCGGCCACCACATTCTCCTTGCCTTTCTTATACTTAATGAGATAAGGGAATGTTTATATGAACTCAACCCACTTGGCATGTGTTTTGTTTAAGTTCCCTTGTCCCTTTCAGTACTTTAAGGAGTGATGATCCGTATGCACAATGAACTCTTTAGGAAGTAAGTAATGTGATCATACTTCCAAAGATCTCACAAGACCATATAGCTCTTAGTCATAAGTGGAATAGTTGAGTGTGGCCCCACTCAACTTCTCACTAAAGAAAGTAATGGGTCAGCCTTCTTGGTGCAAAATAGCCTCAATGGCTATACCACTTGAATCACACTTTATTTCAAACAACTTGTCAAAGTTAGGCAAAGAAAGTAAAGGTGCAGACACTAGCCTAGATTTCAATTCATTGAAAGCATGCTCTTGGGCTTTGCCCTGCACAAAAGGCACATTCTGAAGATTTTAGATCTTCCTTTAATAGACTTTTATGTTAAAACAATCTCATCAAGTGTAATGCAACATATAAATTTTAATTACATAAGTTTACAAGCACGATGTTTTTCTTGGGATCATACCACTTTTAACCTTCACATTTCAGTTTCAATGTGAAGAGGGGAGGAGATAGATATTGCTAACAATAATGCAAGGAGGAAAGACAT
>JBBYHH010097841.1:0-15049 GCA_038382905.1 Daphne laureola
AACGACCATTTTATCCTCTGAAATCGCAAATTGTTAAAATATCCCGAACCTCTCGGAACATCTTAAAACACTTAAATTTCATTGAATCGAGGTAAAATATGATCCCGGGATATCCCAATTATAATTAAACATGACCACTTCTCCAAACCGACCATTTTACCTTCCAATGTCAATTTTTGATAAAATAGCCCGGAATTCACGAAACCTTATAAAAATTTGAAACGCCATAGAATGGACCTCATATTAATTCCCGAAATATGAGAATTATTAGGAAACGTGTGCCTGCACGTTTAAAACCGAGTCCCGGTAATTACAGATTTTGACCGCCGGACAAATTTTCCCGGAAAATCATTATTCATCGGGGGTGACTGTAACATAAAATATGTACATACTTTTCATGGTGTATTCTAATGATATAAGACAATTGGATATTGGATATTCCTATTCATTTTTATTTGTTTTGTTTTTGTTTTAACTTACTGTGTTTTCATGTGTTTGAAATTTGTTGGTCGAATAGGTTGGTAGTCGTATTGCTACGGGTGATCAAATTGATGTTGATGTGTCAACAGTTCGTGGTTCGACAATAGAAGAAGAAGATATGTACGTACTTTTTGTGGTGTATTCTAATGTCATATAAAATAATTGAATATTGGATATTCATATTCATTTTTGTTTTTTTTTACAGGTCAGAGCTTATTCAACATCCAATCCAACATCTAACCAATACGAGCTCCCTTAGCATATAAGATTGAATGTTGGAGACTTACTTTATGTATGATTTTTAGATTGATTTATAACACTCATTTGGTTGATCGCATAGCAAGTTTAGTAGTAACATAGATAAACATGTTAATATTATATTTTGGTTGTTGATTTTTAAAGGGTTTTATTCTTATACTTATCATATTTGTACCTTTGCAATGATCGCAATTAAAAACATGTTAGAAAATAATAAATCAGAAAACTTTGAATTTCATGACAACTTTTTGCAATATTTGGATTATTCTATTATAATAAAAAATATTGTAGGTGACAAAAAATATTTATCATCTTTTTATTATCTTTTTTTTCCTAACTTGTCCCGAGGGAGGGGGTATAAACTAGTTAAAGACATTAAAGGGGCGTAAGACTCCTCTGGTGGTGCCACATGGCTCCGCCAGATAATGTCACCTCATCTTTTTTTCTTTTTTTTTTTATGTTTAAACTACACTTGGTTCTCATTTTTATTTATTAAATTCAATTAGATCCTTAGATTTTTAAATAGAACACTGATAGTTTATTACAATCCCAATATTTTTTTATAGTTACATTTCATTCCTTATTTATTCCTAATGTCAATTTGCATTTGGTTATCACCTTAGTTTCTGAAAAACAATTAAGTCTTTAATTTTTAAAATATATTTTAAAATACAATACCAATAAATTCTTCTAACAGTAGAATTTTCTCAAAGTTGAAGTTCAGTCCACTTACTTACCGCTTTTTCTTTTGCTGAAACTTACTGTATTTTTTTTATTACAAGAAATTAGATCCTAAAAGTTGAAGTTCAGTCCATTTATTTCTCTAGATACCTTACTTTTAACTCTATTTTTTAAATGCTAAAATAACTCACAGAACAAGTAGAGAGTTATATACTTCATTCTCCATACGTCCTCAATTAATTGGTCTACTTTTTTATTCCACAATATATAATACTCCCTCCATCCGCAAAAGATTGTATCAATTATTTTGACAGTTTCACTGTATTTAATCTCTGATTTATTTTCATGTATTTTTAGATATTGAAAACTAGAAAATTCATATGGAAACCATAATTTGATATCTAAATTTTCTAAATATAGTTTTTCTTAATATTTTTATACTGCTTATCTTTATTAAAAATTGAGTCAAACATTGGATATTGAAACAGTAAAGTCAAATGATACAATTTTTTAAGGACGGAGGGAGTATGTGATAGTTCTCAAATAATTGGTCTATTTTTTTTGTTACACAATATTTAATCTATATGATTTTTTTTCTTAAGTTTTTACGGAGGAAGAGTATCACTATCGTTCAATTCATATTTACTACTCCCTCTGTACCTAAACAATCTTATATTTTATATGGGTGCATAGATTAAGGCGAATGTAAGGTTTTATGTAGTTTGATATAATTACCTTAGAATAGATGTTGTACAAAAAATGAGACAGAAAAAGTAAAGATAAAGTAGGGATAGTTTGACAACTTAAGAGTAGAGAATTTTCCTTTTTAGGAGAGTGTAAAACTTTTCAGGGACAATCAAAAAATGAAATGTGTAAGATTATTTGGGGATGAAGAGAGTACTTACTTTATGTTTTTTAATGTAGTATTTTCATAAGACTGAATAATGTTTGATGATCATTAACTCCTTTACTTCCACCACATATATATGAGATGTTGTATCATTACTTATTCTTTTATGGTTCCTATTATTTAGTTATAAGTGTATGAACACTATTATAGAATCATAAACTTTTTCTTCTGAAAATCAAATTAATGTCGTACCTCAAATTCTCGCGTGGAGCGCATAATTAGAATTAGTGATGAAATAAAAATTAATGAAATGGTCAATGAGATGTGGTGGTTCAGTTGCTGACATGGTGCGGTGGTAAAGCCCTTTTACCACCCCCGTGGTAGTGAGGCTCCGCCTCGGGCCGCCACTCTCGACAGCAAGGCTCTCTCTTCGGCAACCAACTGTGGTGGTGAGGCTCTGCCTTCGGCCGCCATCCCTCGGCAGGGAGGCTCCGCCTCCGGCCATCACCCCCAGCAGCAAGGCTCCCCCCAAAGCCACCAACCATACCCACTCCGCAGGGTAAGGCAATGTTAATCATCAAAGGAATATTGTACAATTGGTGAGGTGGTTTTTATTTATGTGTTTATGTTAAAAAAGGTTGATTATGTCACCACCACCCCGCACCCGGCGCGGCGAAAGCTGGGGAATAGCGGTTAAGGGATGCGGCGACGGCGGTGACATCGTCTTTGAATGGTGGTTTCTAAGTTATAGCGAACCCAAAACCCGACCCTTAATTTTTTTTCTTAATTTCTATAACGCGTCAATCAGTTTAAGGCATTCTAATTTAAAACGTAACATGCACCCGAAACATGTTAGTGGTTATACGGAAAATCGCACAATAACAGGCATAATAAGTTGAGCTCCACTCAACACCAGATACTCCAGAAAGGAGACTCGCCCACTTCGTTGGGCAAGCACTCCCTGATAAAGATAAATATATATACAGTCCAAAATAAATACTATCTAATCAAAGTATGCATGCCATAAATACTACTACTACAGAGCCGAGAGTTTTCCAAGTCAAAATGCGTACTATGCCGAGAAAATTGGGATAAACAACCGACTTTGTTTCCCAGGCACTGTTGCCGCTGCTAAAACACAAACAATGAAATTTAACCGTTAGTCAACGATAATTGTGCTCACCCAAGTACTAAATTACCACTATAACATCTCAATCGAGACTACCCCCTAATCGAATCATAATCCACTATCAAAGAGTATTAACATACCTTTGGTTTCAAAACTCAATACAACCAGGCGGATCTATACCGCAGGTCATTTACCAGGGTCTCCTGAAAAACATTATTGTAATGGGGGTGAGTCATCTAGAGATACTTAGTAAGAGGTTAGGTAAGGATGACAGTTCTATTTTAAAAAACACCTGCATAAAATGGTTAGCATGACGTGTACTAATAATATATACATCATAATATCACATGGTTAATGATATGAAAAATGTCATGATATGCAATACAATACGTCCCGTCGGACGTAATCACCCACTCATCCCGAAGGGTGGTAGGCGGAATAATAATCCCCCGACGGCTCACCGTCCTGCACGGGTTCCCACAATCGACAGCCCCCCCGTAATCGGTTTGGGGTTTAGAACTTCTTTCGCATGCGGCCTAGGTTCCCCAATATAACTGTCGCGATGTCTTTATTGACCCATAATTATCAAATCATCTCTTAATCATACGTGATTAGAGGAAAGTACTATCCGAGTATAAAACCTGCATGCCGTTAACCTTACCATAGAACTAGCCCCGAGAGTCACTGGGCCTCACCCTCGACCCGAGTACTAGCCCTTAATTAACCTAATATGCATAAAGGTAACCTATAACGCATATTAAGGAAATTAAACCCCTTACCTAAATGACGATAATAAATATCCGCGACGTTCGCGAGCAACCAATTTCCAGCAAAAAGTCTTTACTCTAGACAATTACAAAACTTTGTAAGGTTTTATCCTTAGTAAATTTCTACTTTACTTATACAAATATACCAGATGTTGACTAAAGTCAACCGTTTGACCATATTGCTCAACTTAAGCTTAAAAGTGGTTACACAACTTGTAATTTCATCCAATTATCACTTAAGCTCCATTTAATCATTATTTATGATTAATTATATACAAGTCCCTATACTTTGTTAGAACGTGCAATTTTACCTAATTTTATCCAATTTAGCATAAAGTGTCCAAAATTACTTAAACGCTACCAACTTCATACTTAATCTTAAAGAAGCTAAACTTTACTTCTTTTATCCATAATTATACATTAAGTCCTTTTACTTTATCCAAATTTCTAATTTAGCCTAAAAATTACTTAAAGTGACCAAATTCACTAAATCACTTCCTTTTTCACACTTAAGTTAAAAAGTTTCTTACTTCACTTTACTTTCTACAAATTACCACATATAACCATAACTTTTTCAAAAGTTACTTTTTAGCCCAAATTTATTCAAAGTGGCTAATTTCATCCAATTTCACATTTAACTTCAAAACTCTAACTTTTAACACTGTCATTTTCGGCCAAATCTCCAACTTTTTACCAACAATATTTTTCTTCTCCAAACTTTTACCAACATCCTTAAATGTTCTTAGCATACTTTTTCCATCAAAATATCATACTTTTTCAAAGAACATCTTCATCATTTTTAGCCCCTAAGTTTCGGCCAAACTTGTAACTTTTCACCCAAACTTTTCTTTAAATTTCTACTTCAATATTCATGCTTTATAACATCAAAAAATCAACATACAACATCATTTTCACCAAGAACATCAACATTGAACATCATTACAAATTTGGCCAAACTACTCCCTTTTTATCCATGATGATTTCACCATAGCTTCAAGTATTAATCATGCTCCAAATTCACCCAAGAACATGAATCAAGCATATTAATAAATTTCCAACATGCTTTAAACTTTACACTAACTTCCACAATTCATAAAATCTTCATCTCTTCAAGGAATCATGTAGTAAAACTTCATACTACTTCACAACAACCAAAATAAGCTTACCTCAAGTTATTTTCCAAGAGATGATTTTTGAAGATTTTCCAAAAATCCTTTGAACATTTCGGCTACAAAGAGAGAAATAAAGAAGATGAGCTCAACTATATTCCATACTTAGTTTCATCTTGAAATAACCATTTTAAAGAGCTCACCTTGAGTTTTGTCTTGAAGATTTCTTGAACAACTTTTCCCAAATCTTCACCTTAAGTTTTGGCCCTAAAGGAAAATGGAAGAGATAATTATTTTCAAGCTTCCAAACTTGATGAAACTTTGATACACTCATGAAAATGAGTTTATTTACCTAGAACTTGAAGGATTGAAGAAGATGATGATGAAAACTCTCCCAAGAAATTCTTCAAAGTTTCAGCCTTGATGAGAGATCCTGCACCTTGCTTCCTTGCTCCTTCAACACCCATGGAGACTTGATGATGGTGATGATAATGGATGAAGGAATGAAGGAAAAAGGAAGGCATTTTTTTGTTAAAATGGAGAGGAAGGCCGACGGTTAGGGAGAGATGAGAGGATGAGAGTGAAGTTTATAAGGAAATGGTAGTGAGAATGAAATGGAAAAGGGGTGGCTGATGGAAGGAGTATAACCGGGTGTAAGGGGGTGGGAGAGGGTAGTATTAGTTTAATGGGTAGGTTAGGGACAAGATCCTAATTTTATGCACTAGGGTATTATTTTTAATCCTAGGTCAAAAGGCTAACTTAATATAATATTAAAACCCAAAAATATCTCCTTCCCTCTTAATGAATTCGGTAGCCCTAATCAAATTTGCCTGCCTCACTAATCCACAATTAGTGGTCATTTTCGTCCAATTTTTTAAAATGTACAGTTTTCCCTCTGAAACTAAAATTTGGAAAAATGGCTCGGGACTCACGGAACATCTTAAAAGTGTGAAATCTCATGGAATAGACCTCAAATTAATTTCCAGAACATGAGAATCATTAGAAAACATGTTCCTGCACGTTTAAAACTGAGTCCCGGAAATAGTGAAATTTGACCTCCGGGTAATTCTTCTCAAAAAATAACCATCTGCCAATGATGACTGTAACAACTTCAATGATCTTGGCATCCAACTTCTCTTTGATGAAGTTCTTGTGCACTTCTACATGTTTTGTTCTATCATGCGGCACTGGGTTATATGCAATATCACAAGCAGCTTTATTGTCACAATAAAGAACCATGGGTGAAATATGTTCAATGTTCAATTCTTCCACAGCTTCTTAAGCCACAAAAATTCACACACACCTTTTTCTAATGCTTGATATTCAGCTTCAGCACTTGATAATACCACCATCTTTTGTTTCTTACTTCGCCAAGTCACTAAATTTCCACCTACAAACGTCATGTATCCAACCATTAACCTCCTGTCACTGACTGAGCCCGCCCAATCTACATCTGTATAACACTCAATTTTCATGGACTCCCATATTCTGAACATAATACCCTTTCCTGGAGATGACTTTAAATACCGCAATATACGTATAATAGCATCCATATGATCAATACTAGGTGTATGCATGTATTGACTCACAATGTTTAATGGATAAGCAAGATCCGGCTGAGTATGTGAGAGATACTTAAGTCATCCCACCATGCATTGATATTGTCGTTTGTTTATTGGTGTTTGATCTGGGAAGATACCCAACTTCAAATTTTCAGTTGCAGGGATGTCACTTGGCTTACATGCTAACATTCCTACCTCACTAAGGAGGTCCAATATATACTTTCTCTGCGATAAGAAGATACCACTCTTGGATCTCAAGACTTCAATGCCAAGGAAGTATCGTAATGGCCCAGGATTCTTCATTTCAAACTCTTGAGACAACTGTTTCTCTAGAGCTTCTCTTTCATCTGGATCATTTCCTGTCACAATCATATCATCAACATAAATAATGAGTGCAGTCAATTTCTCTTTGTTGTGTTTAATGAAGAGAGTGTGATCCGAATTACTCTGGTGATAACCAAATTTTCTTCAGACTTCGTAAAACTCCCAAACTATGCACGTGGAGACTGTTTCAATTCATAGAGAAACCTTTGAAGCTTACACACTTTTTTACTCCCTGCTTCTTGCAGCTTACATCCTGGTGGAAGCTCCATATATACTTCCTCTTTTAGATCACCATGCAAGAATGCATTTTTTACGTCATATTGAAGGAGAGGCCGGTCAATTTTAGCATCTAATGATATTAACACACACACTGTATTAATATTGGCAATTGGTGTGAACGTCTCTGTGTAATTGACCCAGTAAGTCTGACTGTAGCCTTTTGCAACTAACCGGGCTTTAAGCCTCTCAACACTACCATCAGATTTGTACTTGATGGTGTAAGCCCATCTACATCCAATGGTTTTCTTCCCTTTTGGAAAGTCCACCACCTTCCATGTGTTATTACGTTGCAAGAACTTCATTTCTTCATTCATAGCATCTTTCCATCTGGTGTCTCTCATAGCTTCCTACACATTGTTAGGAATATGTACAACTGACAATTGGTTGGCAAATGATTTACATGAATCTGATAACCTATGATATGACACATAATTATTTATGGGATATTTTGGAAAAGATTGAAAGGTTGGTTCATAATTTTTTGGAGGAATTCCTCTCGTGGTCCGAGGTGAAAGAATACGAAGTGAGGGCTCAAATGGTACCTGGTTTTTTATGGAGACTAGTGGGTCTTATGGTTCAATAACATCAGTACGAGGGAGTGATTGCTGTTGTAGTGGAGAGTCAACTTGATCACCTTGATCATTCAACCCAAGCTCTGGAAACTCTGATGCAGTGATAGGTTCATGAACGAGTGTTTACGGTTCAGAAGGTGGTGGAACACGCATATTTATTGGACTGAATGACTGTAAGTCATCCATCCTTTTCCCCTGACTTACAGTCGGTGAGTCAGTGAAGTACATTTGGTTTTCATGAAATCTAACATCCATTATTACATACACTTTACGTGTAGGAGGATGGTAACAACGATACCCCTTTTGGTTAACACCATAACCAACAAAAACACACCGTAAAGCCCGAGGTAAAAGTTTGTGACCGATAGTGTAGATGTGAACAAATGCAGTACAACCAAAGACTTTTTGTGGTAAATTTGGTATGGGAAGCATTGATAAAGAGTTGCTTAACATCTCAAGGTGAGTTTTAAAACAAGTTACGGGATGGGATATGATTGCCAACATATGTAGCATTTGAGAGAGCTTCACCCCAGTAATGAAGCGGTAGGTTTTCTTCAAACAAGGTAGCCCGAACCATTTCTAAAAGTTGTATATTCCTGCATTCAACAATGTCATTTTGTTAAGGAGAGTAGGGACAAGTTGTTTGATGTATAAGACCATGTTGTTTAAAAAAAATTGCAATTCCAATTTGATGTACTCTCCTCCATTATCAGTACGCAATACTTGAATAACCTTTTGAAATTGTTTTTCAATCATATGGTAAAAAATATTTAAAAAGGAAGGAAACATTTTTCTTTTCTTTCATAAGAAAAATCCATGTCATTCGACTATAATCATCAATAAATAGAAACAAACCACCTATGTCCATTCAAACTAGAAATTTTTGCAGGGCCCCATACATCAGAATGTAAAATCATAAAAGGTACAATACTCCTACTAGTACTTATTAGAAAATTTGTCCTATGAGTCGTTGCTAACTCACAAGTTTCGCACCGAAAAGATAAGGGGGAAGTTTTTGAAAATAATTTTGGAAATGAATGTTGTAAATAACTTAACGATGCATGTCCAAGTCATTTGTGCCATAACCAAATTTCTGTTGTAGGAGTGATTGTTGACTGAGACAAGGTATTCAAGCTCGATGAAGAGAGATCAAGGTGATAAATCTTTCCTTTCTTAGTACCATAACCAATTGTTCTCCTTGTCTTGATGTCCTTAAACACACAATAATCAGGCTAGAAGATCACAACACAATTTAGAGACATAGTGATTTGAGAGACAGAAATAAGGTTAAAGTTTAGTGAAGGAACAATGAGTACTGAGTCAAGATTAAGATTATCAAGAGAACATGAACCAATACCATGTACCTTTGCTTCACTACCATTTGTTCACAATTGAATTTTTTGATGGTTTCAAATGTGTCATATTAGCAGTATCAAATGACATATGATCAGTTGATCCAGAATCAATTATCCATGTACACATTTCTACAACAACAAGGTTAATAAGAGACTTACCTGATGAGTTGGAGGATTTATGTAGTGTGTCCACACCTTCCAAGGAATTTCCAGCAATTATGGTTGAAGCAGAAGGACCGTTTTCAACTGTAAATGTTGTCATCGATGCTTGTCCATTGTTTTGTTTAGGTGCCTTAGAAGGATCCCACCAATATGGATATCCAATTAAGTCGTATCACCTGCTCTGGTTGTGACCATTCACTCCGTAATGGGTACAGTGTAGGGACTTCTGACTGTCCACCTCATAGTTGCGTGTAGTTGGTGTGGATGAAGCTTTGGTGCTTCCAACATTATTAAATCTATGCGTTGTAGTGGTGACTCTCTTGGTCGTGATAGCCACAGAGTCTGGTTTGATAAGTTCTTCAGTACAGAGTGATCGACGATTGGCTTCATGACAGATGCAAGCATAGGTTCGTTCAAGGTCCAGGCTGGGCTCCATAGGTAGGATCTCTCCTCGTACTTGTTCAAATGCTTCATCAAGACCATTCAGAAATATATGTGTTATATTCGTTCAATAGATGATTTATATGCAACTACATCATCTGGGTCTTTCATCGTCACTTTATCATAGATAGATATTATCGTATCAGATTAATTTGACTAGCTCTGATACCATGAAGACTTTTGATGTGGAACTTTTCTGTATATCAATATATTCGCTTATCTCATACCTAGTCTACTAATGCATATTTATATATACAAATACAATAGTAGTCCTAGTCTAAGTTGGACACTAACTTGTACATTAACTCTTCTACAGATAGATATTATCTATATCATGAACCTGTGGGATGGAAATGTATGTCAATCAAAATATCCTTGAAACATATCGTTTAATTCTAAGGTATGAACATACACAATTGGTTGTCAATTTCTTATATATACTATGTATCCTGATTATATGAATGATGAATTATTGCATATGATGAAAATGACACAATAGTGGCGAACAATTGCATAGCAATGAGGGTAGCAGTTCTCGAACCAATGATGTTGTAAGTAGTAAACCACTTAAGCGGGTGACAATTGAATAACTGGATACTGTGTGATAGTCACAATGCTTGGAGGTATATTTCATTAAGTATAGTGTGGACACATGTTTCATAGTATAGAAATGTGAAATATTATTCATACTAAATATTCTCTTTCTTTAATTAGTCTGGTGGGTTGTTTCGTTGTTGTGCAATGATACTTTCTGTGAATGAGTCATTTTCCATATGGTATATGGCGTGTCCATTATGTATGCGGAAGGTAAAAGCAGTTGGTCGACAGTTGTACTGCAACCAATACAAGAGTAATACTCAGTGTCCAACTACCCGGTAAATGTCATGCTCAAATTTCCTAGTAAACCATTTGTATTATATTTTTTATTCAATGGTTACCAGGTTTTATTTTCATTTCTTTCTTGGTTCTATGTGCACGCTTAGTTGTCTCACTATTGATTTGCATTGATAATATATTACTACAGTTACAAAGTTAAAGTGAAAGTAGTTAATCTTATCAAAGCTTCAACTTTTATCATGTTCGATAACGTGGGAAATCACCTCATTGATTGTGATGCATTGACATTATCAAGAATTAAATCACTTGCACGTAATACACTTATATACAATTTACGGCATCATGAATACACAATTGAAAGTTTATATCTTATTGCGAACAATTTTTTAACAGTATATATGTTTTTTAGGCTAAACTTTCATCCATGATGGGTAAATTGAAATCCATGGATTTGATGTGGGAAATACAAATCACGGATTTCAATTTAAAAAAACCGTTTTCGACATTCACTATGAAAAAGATTTCAAAAGTTGAATATGCTCATGAAGCTAATCTCATGTGGCATTCTATTCGTTCGATATGACCCCATCTTTTTTATAATCTTTTAATGTTAATTGTTACGTGTATACCCTAAAATATTATGACTTTGTTTTTAAAACATTTTTGGTGTAGATGAGCTATACTGATGGCATAGTTAGTAGCAAGAAAGACATGAGTCATGAAGCCGATGGACTAGAAATTTCTGCAAGCAAAAGGTTAACAAAATAGTAATTTTTTATAAGTATAGTAACTTAGTCTCTGTTTAGCATTTCCAGTGTTTAATCTTTACACTACCCATTTGGTTTGAAGTGTTTCATTTTTCTATCTTGAATTTAGGATAATAATTCACTCATTCCACCATTTTCCTTATAGTCATCAGGAAAATCGACATGGAATTGATCTTGTTGAAATGACATTACTACAGTTAAGTATCGTGACTTTATTATGTGTTACATTTAACGAACTGTATGTGCTTTAGTGCTTTATTATCAAAACTATATGCAACCAAATTTTATTGTTACTGGTCATATGAAATTATGGAAGCGGATGCCAATGCTACAGAAAACTGTCAACCTGATGCTATAGACATTCATATGCACAAAGGTTTAGTAATCCAGTTAGACATTATCCATTACTATATATTTTTATTAATTATAATGATTCAGCGCTCCACTAATGGATTAATTGCAAACTCTAATGTTTATTAATTTTCATAGCAAAACTGTAGAATCGCTTGACAATACAGATGCAAACCGGGATGATGAATTGTTGGAAATAATTTTAGATGAACGGTTAGCATTAATTTATTGGAAGCCCAGTGTCTTCTATACTTTATGTTCTAGACAACTTATTGCAACACTATGTTGATGTCCGATTTCTCATACTATTTAATTTTCATTATCTGACATAGACAAAGTATTGCCTTGGTTGATTAATGTTACAGTCACCATGGGCGGATAGTGAATTTCCGAGAAGAAATTGCCCGGAGGTTAAATTTCACTATTTCCGGGACTGAGTTTTAAAACGTGCAGGAACATGTTTTCTGATGATTTTAGTATCCTGAGAATTAATTTGAGGTTTATTCAACGTGATTTCACACTTTTAAGATTGTACGTGAGTCCCAGGTAATTTTGACAAAATTTGGCCCCGGAGGGTAAAATGGTCATTTTGGAAAAGTGGACGGGAAAGGGCAATTCGGTCTTTTCACATGGCCAACCGAATTTGGCACATGTTTGGTGGACTTTTGGTAGTTGGGATGGTATGTTGGAGGGTTTGGAGTGTAAGACTAAAGTAATCATTTTGACTTGGAGTGTACATTTAAGTTTTATCCTTATCAAATGATCACTCCATTACAACTCCCTCCCATCCTCTTGCATAACCGGCCAGCCCCATTCCACACAACCAAACCATTTCTTTGAAGAGTTCTTCCTTCTCCATGAGCTTCATACCTTGTCCATGAACAAAAGAGCATAAATCCTTCATCAAATCTTCATCAAATCAAGAGGTGAACATGTTTTCTTGATGATTTCTTCAAGAAACCAAGGTTGGAAGTTGGAAAGCACCTCATCCTCTTCTTTTTCAACTTTGGCCGAAAGTTGGGAGCTATTTCTTGGAAGGATTTCTTCATCAAACCTTCAAGATTAAAGAAGGTAAACTCATGTTCATGAGTATCTCAAAATTTAATCAAGTTTGGAAGCTTGAAAATTCTTAGCTCTCCCATTTTTCTTCTAGGCCAATTTGTTTTTTTAAAGGCATCCTCAATGATATAAAAAGAATGGTGTTTTACCTCCAAGGAGGAGATAAGAACAACCAGATGAAAGTTTTACAAGATAAAAATAATCTAAACAACAACAACAAGAAAGAATGGTATCAGTTCGTCAACAATTTGCTATTGCCTGCAAAGGGTTGACAAGCCAATCCGACCAAGAGAATTTTGCCTTGGAGAATCTATTGGAAATCCAAAGAAAGGACAACAGCTGAATGTCCGTAAGAGAAGAGGATGTTTGAGCCGATTATGGATTGAAGATTCTTTTGTTCCTGTTTGTCCAAAGAGTCCAAGCCGTTATGCATCTGATAGCCCACCACCTTTTTCATTGTGACTGGGAAAGGTGGTGATGAATTGAATCCTCTGTCAAGAGATCCTCCCAAGTGACTAAAAAGAAAGAGTCCGTTTGACACCATTGGAAAATTTTTGGCCAAAGAGCAAAAGCATGGTGGTAGGAGGACAAAACATGTGGCGTTTGCCCATAAGCGCAGTTGCAGGAGGAGCATCAGAGGCTGTCCAGTTGCACACCATGCCGAGAGAGTTGAACTTTTGAGGGGAGGCAATCCAGCTTTGCACGCCAGAAGAAGATGTTGATCTTGATTGGAATCCATGAGTTCCAGGGGGTGGTTTCAACTCCTGTTTGTGTCGGGAAAAGGGTCATCTGAATGGCCTTTGAGAGAGACCACACTGAGAATTTTCTTGAATTGTCCCAACGCCAAGTCGATGAATCTGGAATATCTGCATTAAAATTGCAATTTTCCAATAAAATAGAAAGTTCGTTAAGCTCACTTCTAGTTCTACCTGTTGGGTCCCTTTTCCATTGCCAAACCCAACTCCAAATCCCTTCCCCCCAAACTCCTCGATCAGAGACTAGACACTCTCCATCTAACTCTAGAGCCGCTAATCTTGGAAATTTTTCTTTAAGGCTAGTCCCCCCAACCCAAGTGTCCATCCAAAATCGAGTTGATTCTCCGTTCCCAATTTTTCTACCAAAACCCAAAAATAAATCCATCCCTTTTTTCTTTACATCCCTACCAATCTTCAAAATCCCACCCCACACTCCAGACAGGAAGAAATTTTTGTTCCTAGAAATGCCCCTTCATCACCATGGATAGATTTGATAACTTTTACCCAAAGCGCCCTTTCCTCCGTTCTAAACCTCCACCACCATTTTCCTAGAAGAGCCTTGTTTTTTGCAGCTGGACTACCCAAATTCAAACCTCTTTTATCCCAAACCAAAAGAATTTTCCACCAAGAGATCCATGCAATTTTCCTTCTCTCTGTGTTTCCCCCCCAAAAGAAATTCATACGAAGACTCTCAAGTGTTTTTAGGACTTTTCTAGGAGCACGGAATACGGAGAAGTTAAACAGGGGAAGGCTTTCCAGGACGGATTTCACCAAAGTCAGACAGCCACTTATCGAGATGTTATTGCATTTCCAAGAACTGAGTTTCTGTCGAATCTTTTCTGAAATTGCATTCTATGAAGCTACTTTTCGCATATTAGAAACAATCGACATCCCCAAGTAAGCAAATGGAAAGGTTCCTTCTTTGCAGCCCACATAACTAGCAAAGTGAGCTACCTCGGCCGCATTGATTCCAACTCCAAATAAGCTTGATTTTTCCAAATTTATTGATATGCCCGAAACAGCTTGAAAGTTCTTTAACGTACATAGAAGATTTCCCAGATTTAGCTTGTCCCAATTGCTAAAGAAGATTGTGTGATCCGCATATTGCAAGTGAGTTATCTCTGGACCATAATTGCCAAGTGTAATACCTTTGAAATTTTTTTCTTCCTTTGCTGCTTCCATCATCACATTTAGACCTTCTGCTGCGATCAAAAAGATAAAAAGGAGATAACGGTGTTAGAATTCTATGGCGCACTAAGAACTTCATGAGTTAGTATTCCTACTCACTACAACTAATAGTAGTTGTGAGTT
>JBBYHH010097952.1:0-15044 GCA_038382905.1 Daphne laureola
CATGGAATCCAAACATTGTGAATAAGTAGTTTAGACAATATGAACATGGGATGCAAACATTATGAATATGTAATCTACAGTCACTGTATATTCATTATGTAAATAACAACACTTACATTCCAGTGAATCTTGTTCTCCATGCATAATCAAGGAATATGCCTTGATCAACGATGATAATCTTGGCAAGGTTCCTGTGGAGAGTTTTCAGATACAGTGACCGCAGAGTCACTTTCTTCTTTGTTCCCTTCGTCATGTCTTCTTGGCTTAGCCCTAAGCTGAAAGATGGAGCACCAATTTTTGTCAGATTGGGTTCTTTAGCAATTGTATCTTCTTCACGTTCTAGGTCCATAATGTATGGTGTCAACGTTTCAAGATCCATTATGTTATCCTTGTTCACATCATCTTTATTTAGATTGAGCATGTCTTCCTCCCCCAGTTTCTTCAATTGTTGTTGTTTTGCAAACTCCATTGCGTCAGCTATTTCGGATACCCGAATGAAGAATTCTTCATCTGAATATTCTGTTGCTTTGTTCTCTTGTTCATTCCCTGACAACTTTTACAAGATTTTTTGTAGTTCGCCAGTGGTTCCAGGATAATTAGTGCAAACATCCTTAATAGCCAATTTTGTTTTTTGATTTGCTTTAGTTGCCTCTTTCAGACATATGTTAACATACTGCATCTTCTCCAAGAATGTTTTTTCCTCTTTGGATTCTTCATTCACCAATCAAAGTTCAAAGACAAAGTTTCAAGTAGTATAAATAACCAGACAAAATATTTTTGACAGAAGACACTATGTAACTGTTATGAAGACAATATACCTGGTTGGTGAGCATGCTTATCTTTCTCCAATGTTGTTTTCTCCTCTTTGAATACTGAATTTGACCATGCAAAATCAAAGAAATTGTTTATTATAATGTGCAGATAGTAGCATACGGCAATATAGACACTATAAAATATCGTTTAGACAATATACGTACTATATTCACACTATACCTGATTCTTGCTCTTTACCTTCAGCCAGCTTATCCTCCTTCTCCACTTCTTTTGCACATTATTTCTGAGAAGTGTCTTTCTCAGTAGGCTCTTCCTCTACCTCAGTAGCCTTTGCTTTTGGTTTATGGGTTGTTGCTATCATTGGTAGCAACCGCCCCCTTCCAAAACCTCCTTGTTGCTCCATCATGATCCTATAAAATGTCTTTTTGCTCTCTCATTGATGAAAAGTTGGGAATAATCTTGGCACATTCTGAATCCCCTTGTACATAAATATGTCTAGGTAGAACATCTACATTCAAGAAGGACATTTGTACATTATAATACTATCCAACCAACATTATTAAATTACTAAATAGATAGTATATAACATTTTAAAATAAAATTTGAAGGAAGTATAGACAGCCTCCACAAGGTTCCTTGTCGTTTGACTTTTTGTAGTTCATAATTTCTCTTGCCAATGTCGTCAGACATACTCACACCAGTTCATCTCAGTTACATTTTTTACTCCATTTTTTAGGGCTTTGTGAACTCTAAACTGACATGTAGAGCGGTTTGTCGGTGCAAGCAAGGTTGAAGCAACATAGACAATGAAGTTCATCTTGAACCAGTCATCAGCTGGTTTTGTTGTGACAAGCTCTCATTTAACGTGACTTGTGTAAGGTCCCTCATTCTTCCCAAATTTCAATCTTCATTCTTTGAGTGATTCATCTGTGTTCTTTGAGTAAGAGTGCGCCTCTATTGGAATTGGGCCCATGGGTATTCTAAGAGTTGTATAAACATCCTCTTTTATGATTTCTACTCTCTGCACATCACCATACTGGAGAGATATGTCACCTAGGTTCAATGCTTCAATAATCCACTCGAGTAATGGAATGTGAAGTGAAATGCAAGTCAGTTTAGATAGTGATAGAAATCTAAATTCTTCTATTACTTTCATGTGCGGCTCACTGTCTTTGAGTTCATCCATCCTCAGTTGAAGATTTCTTGGATTACAGTTAGTCCTTAATCATTCACTGTTACAATTTAAATCAATGTTTCTATCAGAACCAATACAGACACTATGAACATGGAATCCTGATGCTATGTACATTGAACCCTAACACTATGAACACGGAAGCCATACACTATGAATTAAGTGAAGAGAAACATGTTACATGAAAAATCATCTGACAAAACAATATAAATATGGACTCCAGACACCGTGAATAAGTCGTTTAGACACTATGAACATGTGTATCAGACACTATGAACCCTAACCTTGATTGAGATCCTTCTTCCTTAAGGACTTCTGTCTTCAGCTTTTTGGGCACCTTAGCCTTTTCTGTCGTTTGCTTTTTGGACACTATCTGTTCCTCCTTGGTTTGGGGTTGCCTCTTTGCTTGTGTCTTCTCCACAACATCAGTTTTCTTCTTCTTTTTAACATCTTCTACCACTATCAACTGCTCCTTTCTTTTGGCCTTTTCTTTGTTCTCCTCATTCTTCTTTTCTGTTTTCTTTTTATTTTGCAGCTGTGTTGGTGCCTTTTTTACTCTTTTCTCCTTTTCTTTGTTCTCCTCATTCTTCTTTTCTTTGCTTTCCTCATTCCTCTTTGTTGTTGCCTTCTTTTGAACATCTGCAGTTTGCTCCTGATGAGTTGTTTTCAATCGAGGACTTGCTCTCTGAGGTGGCTTTTTTGTTGTTCTGTAAATAGTAAGAAATAACGTTAAACTAGAGTTAGTGCTCATTAGGGGTGAACAAAAAATCCGGAAAACCGATAATCCGAGCCGATCCGATCAATCCGAAACCGAAAAATCCAAGAATCCGATTATCCGAGAATTCAAAAAATCGAAAACCGTAAAAACCGTACAGGTACGGTTCGGATTCGGATCAGAACCCACGGATCCCGCGGATAACCGACCCGTTAGTGTATATATGTAATCCTATGTACACCTATTTACTTTTAGTCAATTAGATCAATAAAGTACTTCACTTACAATATTTTTTTATGATCAGAAGTTCTGAAGTTGATGATTTTAGTTTGGATGAATTTCAAATTAGATGTTTTTCAATATCGATAATCTGATTATAGAAAATGTAGATATCCGCGATCCGATCTGTGAGAAACCGGTATTTCACGATTCAATCCGGTTCGGTTTCTCTCTCATTACGGAACGGATCGGATCGGTTTATGAAACTGGAAACCCATCCCGTGTAACATAGATCATATTTTTTAACTATCCGTCCCAATCCGCCCCCTGTTCACCCCTACTTCCTTGTATCAACAAGCAAGCATGGGTAACTACAGGTTTTGCAAAAATCTTCACCAAATGTCCATAACTTTGATACAATAAATACAGAAATGCAACAAGAGTACTCCATCCCAACATTTTGCAGTTCACATGTTTGAGGACCAAACCTTCTTCCTTAACTTTGCAACTGTCAAATCCGCACCACCGAACCCATCCATTACAGCCATGGCTGAAGGAAACTCCGCTCTGGATGTAAAACTGCTCCGTACAACCACGCACGGCATCCCTATCCTCTCTGCTGCAGCAACCCCGGGTTGGCTCCCGGCGACAAGAACACAGTTTGATACCTCAACTCCTGCAACTTCAGCACCACCACGCAGCGCGACCACAATCCTCTCGGAGCTCGTGGTGTCAATGTCGACGCTCAACTTCAGCATCGATGCAACCTCCTCCGCGATCCTTTGCTTCTCAGCAGACGCTGCCTTCCTTGCTTCCTTAGCAAGCTGCTCATCTAGAGAGGACAGAGCTTTCCCAAGTGCAAGCTGACCATACATGCTATTCTCAATCTCATCCTTCCCAACAACTTTAACTTGCGAAACCCTTTCGTTCCCAAGTTTCTCGACGATCGATCTAGCGATCTTCTCTCCACTTTTGCTGTAAGATATCAATATGACAATGGTCACTCCCTCTGTGCAAGCGGTGTCGATGAAATCTGCAACACCTGGCCGTAGAGGTAAAGTTTCTGCAACCAGATTATCAAGTGCAGCTCTCTTTTCTCGCATTACGCTTTTCACAAAAGCTTCTTTCTCATTTGTTGGCAGGGAAGTAGGCCAACCGATCCGATTGAAATACAGAATCAACATCCTTTCCTCATCACCAGCAGCCTTCTTTGAAAGATCCAAATAGACAGGTTCTGACCAGTTAGCACAATCCAGCCCTAGCTTCTGAAATGCTATGTTAAATGCTTGCCGATTACCCAACCGATATGCATCTATCAAAACCCTGAAAGAAAATATTTTACATTGCCCAAATCAACAAGCAGATACAAAACTAAATCAGTTCCATCCAAGAACATTTTTTTCATGACAAAGAACTGAGCTTTAGCAACTTGTAACCTTATAAGTTAGGGTTTGGAAACAGCTAAAAGCCAACTTTGTAAAACCTACCAAAACCGATATGCATCTAACAAAACCCTGAAAGAAAAGAATTTACCCAAAACAGTTCATCCATTTCAGAGATTAATTGGAGTAAAACAGACCGCAAGAACATTTTTTTTTCATGACAAAGAACTGAACTTTAGCAACTGAGTGAAGAGCAAAAATGTACGTACCCATCAACCTCGAGGAGAAGAGCGAGTTGGTGAGATGGGTTTTGTTGGGGGAAGCTAGAAGATGAGTCAGAAGAACTAAAGACCTGGACTTTGAGACATTTTCTCTTTGAAGAGGAAGAAAACCATTGAAGATTGTGGTTGCGAGTTTTCCTGTGCGAAGAAGATGGGATGGGGAAGAAGCCTCTGTTGATTGAAGCAGTTGCAATTGCGTCGCTCACAACGCCACCGGTCCCCAGAATTGAACATGAAGCAATTTCCATGGAAGAAATGGATTGGAATCGGTTCGCGAAAATTCTGCCTGCAATTTGATGCTGCAAACTGGGAAGTTCATGAAAGTTCAAAGACCTCTTCTGCGTCCCGTGTAGCCCATGAGCCCGTTGGGCTTCCGAATAACACAGAAGGGAAATGGGAAATTTTACTATTACTATCTACAAATAATTTTTAGCTCTTGCTTCAAGGTATTTGGTTTAGTTGGGAAAAAAATATGTTTCGGTTCTAAATTTTATTTGTAAATATTTGGATATATGACTAGTTATTAAATGATAAAAAAATTTCTTTTCTCAATTTTAAAAAATTTATGTGTTAAAATAGAAAATCTTATTTTGAAATTTTTTATTTTAATATTAGAGTATTCTCAAGTTTGGAACATAAGGTTTTTCCTCACTTAATAGTTAGTTATATACGCTTCAAAAAAATAGTTAGTTATACATCCATATATTTATAACCAATTTGAGAATAGAAAATTTAGAAAAAAATTCACAACTAAAAGGACAATTATTAGTGCTAAAAGTTTTGCTTCTTTCAAAGAATCGGGGTCCAATCGAGCAATTGATAAAAAAAATGTGTAGAAATGATAGAGTAAAAAGGTCGATTTAGGGATGTAAAAGGGTATGACATTTAAAAGGTAGTTCTAACTCGAGCTTAAGTTAAGGCTTATCGAGTTGATTCTTATTGAGTTCGAGCCTGAAATGAAGCTCAATAAGTTAATGAGCCGAGCTCGAGCCTAACGATATTCAGTCTTATCGATATTTATCAAACCTTTTGAATTTGTTGGCTATATTATAATTTGTGTTAGATATAGTAGTATTTTATTAATAGTAATCATTATGATTGTAAAAGATTATCATTTTTTTTTTGAACAGTGGAAGCTCATTTTATTAGATAAAGTAACTAACGACAAAAAAGTAACAAGTTAAGCTCAAAAACTTAGTACAAGCAGCAGAGAGGCCACTAAGGCCGGGTAAACTAGCTAATGTTGTAAAAGCGGTGAAATTCCAGACAGAACTCCTCAAGCCTAACCATTCAGACAAAGAGCCCTTTCGAGGCTGATGACATTTGCGCCATGGCGGAACAGCTATAGTGATGCATGCTTCGGTACCCTGGTATACTCGCTGCGAGGAGTTGACTAATCGTACTGACTCACCATAGTAATGTGCTCCTGGATAGTTAGGCTTGAAGAACCTAACAAGAAGACCAACCACTCCATAACAAAAGATTCGAACATAACTAAAGACAACAAAGCAACCAAGAAACGACCAGAAGCAAAACTTAAAAGAGAGTACCAAGCTTCTCACCCTAATAAAAATATCAAATTGATAATCAACAACAAAAAATGCCGAAATGATACCCGTTGAGATCGACCAAACGGGCCCACAGCCTGACCAACCCCTCAAATCCATCCTCATGTTTCTAGGCAGGGCGAGACCCCACTCAACCCTGCCTGTACCAGAAAAATCAATAGGCCCTGATCACCAGTCAATTCGAGGAGCACGACAATACCACATAGATCAAAACTCATTGCTGAAAGAGGACGAACGTAACCCCGCCCCGTCGAAGCCATTCCGGGCTTGACCGGTGTTGCTGATCTAAGACATGTAAATGTTGAATCGCGAATGTCCCCAGCAACGAGACGCTCGAGAACCTTGACGAACGGAGATGAAATAACTTGCACATGGCCGAAGCCCTGACACCCTGGGACGGTGACAACTGCCGCCTTGATCAAAGTCTCCTTCTTGTTAAAAAGATCATCAAAATCGGCAGCACCAACCAAAGGATCCAAAAGTGGCTTGGCGGGGGCTGATGCAGTGATCTGAGAAGGATTCGCACACCCTGTGAACGGAGCAGGGCCGTAAGCGGCGACGACGGTAAGAAGCAGAGAGAGGGATCGCGACCAGCAGCAGACAAGGTGAGCCTCACCGGTGACTGCACAAGACAATATTCTCTCCTCCAAAAGAACAGACAAGAGGTCATTCGCCGGATTGGATGGCGGCATGAGGATCGTTGACGGCAAAGCGGCGGTGGATCCGAAGAGAAGTCCTTGTGTTGCGCAACAGAGAAGGGAGAAAACCTTCATGTTTTCTTCTTCCTGTCGCGAATGCTGATACCCTGTATGAGACAAGGATGAGATGTACGGGAGAACGCCGGACTTGACGCCGGGAGACAAAGGCACGTCGGCAACGGTGATGAGAGCCAATCAGCGCGGTGTTTAAGTTATATGAATTTTGACGATATCTTATATTTTTTTATTACTCCCTTTGTTCCACTTTATTTGATACGTTGATTTTTAGATCATAGTTTGATTTAAATTCTCTAAAAATGTGTTTGTTAAAAAAAATATAAAAAATATATTTAGAATCTTTGCAACATGTAGATTTTAAATGTATTTTTCTAAAGTTTTTTAATAGATACAATTTTTTTTTTTAAAAGGTCAAATTTGATCTAAAAATCAAATATATCAAACAAAGTGGAACGGAGAGATTATTTGTTAATTATAATATAGCTTAGAAAGTCTCAAAACGGATCTATTGAGCTATTCACGCCGAGCTCGATCCTACTTCAAGCCGAGATCAAGCCTAACATGTTGGGCTCGAGGAATTCGGGCTCAAATCCAGGTAGTACAGATAGGTTAAGGGGTCAAACTCCAACTTAAAGGGTTCGGTCTAGGCCCGACTCATTTACATCCATAGGTCGATTCCAAATAGATTTTCATTGATCACTCAAGTGTCAAAAATTAGACCTCAAAACAAAATCCAAGCAAAAATGGACGAATACAATTAATTTGGGAGTACAACACCCAAATCAAGGGTAATGAAAAGATTTCAGAACAAAGCATTGGGAGGCAACAACTTCCATCCAATACATGACATGCAATTGTTAATAATTAGAGGAATTACAGTAAATTGATGACGTAACAAATATTCCAATTAGCAACGACTTATAATAAATTGCTTCTGAAAAAGTAAATATAAGAAATCCAAGGTGGCTGGACTGTTGGAGCTGAAGGTGCAATAACTGTTGGTGGTCTTGACGGGGCAATAGTTTCATAATCCATGGCTTCAGAAACGTAAGGAGTGGGAGCGGGAGTAACCTAAGGTTGTTGAACTCTTGGAGCTTGGGGCGCAACAGCTGTTGGTGGTTGTGGTGGTGCTAATTCTTGCTTAGGGAGCACTGTGATTACAAGCTTTTGACAGTTGAGACAGTGGTGAGACACACCTCATATGTACCATTTTGTTGAGAGAGTTACGATGTCGTTGCCGCTGGTGGAAGGTTGGCTTTGTACTGGTACGTTACAAGTCTTGAATTCTGTCCCGTTTACTTTGTACACATCATGAGCTCCAATAGGGTATCGGAAAACTGCAAAAACAAATATAGTATAGTTAACTAGAGCGGATGGAGAAAAGGATAATCATATGTACATGTAACGATGAGCATACCAAGTCTATCTTCAACGTGAAACTCCTTAGTTGCCGCTTTATAATCGAAGCCAATATAATATTCCAACCGGCTTGGTCTCCGACGATGAAATCCTTAGCAAATGTGGTGGATGCACCAATAAGCATCATCACTAATACAACCAAGGAAACGATGGTGGAAGCCATGTTGAAATCCACCCTTTAGATTGATGTTTGCAAGAGCTTGATGCATGTGGATCAAAAGGGCTTTGTACTTGTCCATTTATATAGAGCTTGAGAGAGAGAGAGAGTGACTGTTACGCCAAAACTAAACTATGTTAGGAGGATACAAACATAAGCAACAAATTAAGGGAATTGCAGGCCAAGTGCAACAAGGCAATTAGCTTAGAATATTGAAAGGCTGCAAATTGTATTGAATGATTTTTTTAGTATAATTACACTTGGAAAAAACATGCTATACCGATGCTCTTTGGTACTCACATACATCATGTTGGTTTAGGATACTTATACATGGCATCCACCTCCACTCAATATAGATACTCCCTCCCAATTTATTTGTCACAATATCAAATTATTATTATTTTATCCCAAATGAAGTAAATGATAATTTTCTATTTTTATTTTATTTTTTCATTTTTACCAAATGACATCTATTAAATATTCTATGGGCTCGTTTGGTACACGGGATATTTTTAGATTCTCTTTAATGTTAAAGTTGAAAACTTGAGTTTTAGTTTTTTTACTTGGGAATCCAACTTGTTGAAGGGAACGAGATTCCTGAAATTTATGGAAAAGTGATTCCCTCTTAAATCCTAATGAATCTTAATTTCCTGGGAAATTGAGAATATTAGCTTCTTTTTCTTTTTTCTTTTTTCTTTTGCTTCGTCCTGATCCGAAAACCTTGGTCGGTGAATGTTCCATTCATCAAAAAACACCACTCAAACGTTTTACTTCCTTACCAAACATGTTAATTGTACATTCCCAGGTTAATGATTCCTTCGATATCATATTCCCATCTATGTTAAATTTCCATGTAAAATTCATTTCTCGTACCAAACAAGTCCTAGGAGTAGTGGTCATACTCCTGAGGACATTTATAGATGTCTCGAGCCTCTAGTATCTCTAATCTCATATCTCATTTGTATTAAAAAAAAAAAAATACTCTAGAAGTAGGTTGGAATGATTGAGAATGAGTTTGGAAGGGATAATGTTGAAATTTTATGTAAAATGAGTTAATGATAAAAAAAAACTCTTAATTTATATAAAAAAAATTAAAATTGACAATTCATTTGAGATGGAACACGTATTATTTTTGTATCATTTACTTTGAACCACTCCGTAAACACCCCCAATATCTACTAGACAAGACAAGAGAAAACCAAACCAAATTGCTATTCATGTTGTGTGCCCCATTTTGTGTACTTCCTCATGTCCTCTTGTTTACTTAACCCCGTTCATCAATCTGTCCCTCTTCTAGATTGGTTTTCGTTGTTAGTTTGATGAACTAAAACTTGTAAATAATTTATTACATCAAAGGCTAGGAATTTTGGACCATGGGAGTGAGGAAAAAACCTTATGTTGTTTGGGAAAATCTTAGGGGTGCCTTTTCTATGTACTGTGTTGGTCGGAGGAAGTTTTCTTGGGGGACGATTTGCAACAGTTGGAATGATAGAGACCAATTTGCAACACGAAATAAAGTCTGGGGACCATTGGTAAAGTTTGCCCGCAACTCCATTGAACGGAACCTCATTCGGTGTTATGGAGAAGACGAGCCCCACGTAGCTGCCGAATTCGCCATTCGGAGAATCAACCTCTCTTTTCAATTCAATCTTCTGCAATTTCAACCTCGTACACCACCATTCTCCTGGGATCAATTACAACGAAAGCTGATGCGAATCAAGGCGCGAAAGTTTGAATGAGTTCGCTAAAGAACCTTGCCAGGCTCGTCGATGGCCTTTCTCTGGTCGCTAAGGAGATCGTCACACGATCGGAAGCTGTCGCTAGTGCCAGGAACGGCGATTTGAAAACCCTAATCTCTTCGTCTCTCAAGAAAGTGATAGTCACCGCCACCGATCTCTCTGGTCTGACGAAAGGCACTGTGCACGAATTTTCAAGACCTAGGCCTAAGGAATCTGTCGTCTACTTTGATCATTCGTCTCCGGAAGTCGTGCCGGAGCCGAACCCTGCGGCGGAGAGAGATCCTGGTGGCGGCGGCGTTAATTTCGGTCAGTTGAATGCGGAAGCGAAGCCTGCTGAAAGCGTCAATATACTAGAAAGAGTACAAGGAGATGGTTTAGCCACGGAGTTGGAAGATAAAAGCAGTGCAGGGGGCGGTCGTGACTCTGCGGAAGTGACAACTGCGCCTGTCAAGAAGCGGAAGCACAGGGAAAGGAAGGTCCCTTCAACGCCATTTTCTAGAGCTTTCGGGTAAGTTATAAGCGGTTTTGATGTGAACTACTGTAATTGCATTGGACTCTATTGTGCTTCTGTTGTCGTCTTAACTGCACCATTTCATTGGAGATTAACTTTGAAGTTCTGTTCTTAACTGTAGCAATATGGTTTTTGCCTAAAAGCTACTTATGTAGTCAATGACCAATCCATAGAGTTTCATTTCATCGAATTAGCGGCAAATGTGCAGTGCGCATAGTTACAATTTGTTTAAGTTTCGTGGATTTTTATTCCAGTTCTGATCTGATTATTTGGACCTAAAACAGCTGCAGCAACTTTTACGTGACAGGATTTATTCACTTGAACAGATACATTAATATAAGATTAGGGGAACAGATAAAAGTTGAAAAGAAGAACGGATAGAGCAATGCTAGCATTGAGCGTTTGCAAATCTGAATTGAAAATCTTTTTGGCATTGTTATTGAGGTAGAGCTAACAAGTTTTTTCTCGAAGTAGTAGCTTCTGGGTTAAAGGGAGTTGTCCCCAATATTACGTCACACTGCATGTCTAGCTGCTGGAGAAGTCGTTTATAATAATATTATGATTCTATTGTCTGATATGATGTATGTTGCTCCTTTGCTAACTAGTTTATATGTATAACATCTAAAGCTTTGCCGCTCTAGGCGCTGGACTTGCATGGGGAACTGTTCAGGAGTCTGCAAAGAGGCTTGCATTTGGCTCATCAAACTCACAGGGCAACCAAGCTGCTTACTCCCCTTTTGTATCTGAAAAGAATGCAGAAAGGTTGGCCCTTGGACTCTGTCGAATGCGGGGAGCTGCTCTTAAGATAGGGCAGATGTTGAGCATACAGGATGAATCTCTTGTTCCTGCTCCGGTATGAAGGAACTTTATTTTAATGTGTCAAATGCGCAGAAAAGAGGGGGTGGGTGTGGTTAGAAGTACACATTACATGTTTTGATAGTTCTACATGAATTTTTCTTCTTCCCTACGTATACAAGCTACCTGGTTCAGTTACAAACTTTTTCCAGTTTGAAATGAGATGAGCCTGTGAAACATTAATTAATGCTCCGTATATGTTATCCTACACTTCGTAAGTTTCACATGCTATGATGATAAGACTTAATTGATCACAGTGGGTAACATATGGGACAATGCATATGGATGTGATTTCCATCTTTTGGCAGGATATGCAAGTGGCATATAGTTTTTTTTGTATGGAAATGTATTGTATTCCCAATTCTTTTTTTGTCATGTGTTAGTCGTGCCTGCATGTTTTTTTGTGTGAAGAATATGCAATGGATCCTCATTTTCTTGCTTATAGAACTTTGTGAACTATAATTGTCAATGTCCGCTCCTCATAGATCTTGGCTGCTTTGGACATGGTACGTCAAGGTGCTGATGTGATGCCGAGGAGTCAGCTCAATCAAGTTTTGGATGCTGAACTTGGACCTGATTGGTCATCAAAATTGATTAGTTTTGATTATGAACCAGTGGCCGCTGCAAGTATTGGTCAGGTAATGAAGCACACTTGCAATTCTGCGTTATATATAGTTTATTTCATACGTTTCCCTTATGTCTACTTAATGCATTCAATTACCAGTGCCTCATCGATTATAATCATTTTTCATCTTTCTGGACTGTTTCTTTTTCAAGATTTCTATAGGGTGCGGCCTTCCTCTTATTATCAAGATTTGATCTTTTGCACAATGTGATACTTTGCTTGTCGTTGCATAAAGTTTGTGTGACAGCTTGTGTAATCTAGGCTTCTGTTCATTCTTCAACTAACAATTTAATTTATTTTAGGTTCATCAAGCTGTCACAAAGGATGGCATGAAAGCTGCAATGAAAATTCAGTACCCTGGGGTGGCAAATAGCATTGAAAGTGACATTGAGAATGTGAAACTTCTTCTAAATTACACAAACCTGATCCCCAAGGGGCTTTATCTTGACAATGCTGTAAAGGTATGTGTTGGTCATTGATGGATGAATGCGTGTGTGGCTTTCTTAAAGGTTTTAATTGAATTAAGGTACTTAGATGGCCTGACTCTTTAAAGTTATGTCAACTACTTTGTCTGGTATCACTAGTGCAGGTCAATTACTTATGGTGGACAAAAATTTCTTCTCAACTGCTGAATTTTGTTTTATGTTGTTTTATGCAGGTCGCAAAAGAAGAATTATCTCGGGAATGTGACTATGAACTTGAGGCAGCCAATCAAAAACGATTCCGAGATCTGCTCTCAAGTACAGAAGGGGTTTATGTTCCCCTGGTTGTAGATGATATCTCAAGCAAGAGAGTTTTAACTACAGAACTTGTTTCTGGTAATGATGCGCAATATTTTAAAAGACTAATATCGTTATTGTTTTCTTCTCCTCACACTGTCTTGGTCTGGCAAGTTCTGCTTGGGCATAGCGGACAAAATGTAATTGTTAATCCCTGACACTGAAAACATAGTCACATAACTCATTTGCTCACAAAACTGAAAGCTGTTTGAACAATTCGTTATTTTAATTGTGGGTCTGTCTTCCATCCCTGTGTGCAATGTGCGTCTTCATAATGTAATTGGTGACAATAATGGCATTTGTGAGAAAATCTGGAAAAGTATAAGACAGATCCGTGGTTGGCAGGAAAAAATAGAAACAGGGTATATTATATTTCTGACATGAAATTAATATTTCAGATGCGACAGAAAAAAAAAAAAATAGTCCCTCTCTCTCTCACACACACACATACACACATTTCTCACACAAATATTGACTATCTACTCACTGCAGGTGGCCCTATTGATAAGGTTACTTCATTGGACCAAGAGACTCGCAACGATGTTGGGAGGAAGCTGCTCGATCTCACTTTAACGGAGCTTTTTGTCTTCCGCTTCATGCAGGCATGCTTTCTTTTGATACATCTTTCTGTGGCTGCAACTGCTTTTGGGTTTCAATTATTTTGTTTACACGTTGAATTTCCTGGTGCAGACTGATCCTAATTGGAGTAACTTCTTATATGATGAAGCCTCGAGAACGATGAATCTTATTGACTTTGGAGCAGCTAGGGATTTTCCTAAAGGCTTTGTAGATGACTACTTGAGAATGGTAAGTAACATTTGTCTGGCTTGCAATATTTTCATGCAAGAGTGCTTGGAGCAGACATTTGTATGTGCAGCATAAGAATGTAAGGCTGAACTTTCGATTTGTTTTTCTACAAAATTAACATGGAGGTAAATGTAAATATTGCAGCATTTCATCTATGATTTTCTTTTCCTTTTTCAACATTTTGAAATATTTGTTTTACACAAATGGGTAACTTGATATTTCTATTTTTTATTACATCTTCAAATAGTATTTTTTACCGAAAAATAATTTTGATTAAAATGAAATCAAATTAACATGGAAAGTTAATCCCTTAAAAAATTAACTTTGAGTTTCGATGGCTATTTGACTTCAATTTATCTATTGTGGAGTATTTCTTAGTAGAAAAATGATTTTGAAAACTATGCTCATAAAGTAGACATATCAAATTAGCATCTGTATACAAAAGCGTTGGAAATTTGTTTTAAAATATTGGGAAAACAAAATCATAGATTAAATGCTGAAAGTTAAATGATTCATTAACTTAGGGATCGTCACAACACAATGGGAGCAGTTATTTAGGGTTTGTTGCCTTAAGCCACATGCACTGACTAGTTTCCTTAATGCCACAGGTTGTTGCTTGTGCAAATGCTGATGGAGATGAAGTGATTGAGATGTCTAAGAGGCTTGGGTTCCTAACAGGGATGGAATCTCAAGTGATGTTAGATGCTCACGTCCAGGCCAGTTTCATAGTGGGCTTGCCATTCTCAAAACCTGGTGGCTATGATTTCCACAAGGGCAACATCGCACGCAGCATTTCGGACCTCGGGGCAACGATGCTAAGGCACAGGCTAACACCACCCCCAGAGGAGGCCTACAGTCTTCATCGTAAGCTTTCAGGTGCATTCTTGGCTTGCATTAAGCTCAGGGCAGTTGTACCTTGCAGGGAATTGCTTTTTCAAGTTTATGATAAGTATAGTTTCGGCGGTGAAGATGGTGGTGGTGAGATCATTTCTGCTTCCTCCGCATCATCATAATAGAGCGGCTTTTGTCCTGAGCCTCTAGCCTAATTGGTTAAACCGCTAAGGACATTTCCGCTTCCTCCGGATCATAATAAAGCGGCTTTTGTCCCGAGGTTCTAATCCAATTGGTTAAACTGCTAAGGATATAAGAACATCCATCATCATAGAAGCGAAGAAACAAGCGGCTTTTTTTCACCTATTCTTTGGATTCTCAGATTTTGATTCAGGAAACTTTCACATGTATCATAAATCAGAGTAATTAGATTGAGTAAAGTGAGACAGTTGTTGAAGCTGTAAATGATACCTG
>JBBYHH010098063.1:0-15043 GCA_038382905.1 Daphne laureola
AATTTCCCGAAAAAAAAAAAAAAAAAAAAAAAAAAAAAAAAAAAACACATGTTAGATTTGTGATTATTTGGATATTATTATATATATTTTTGATAAAATTATGAATGCTAGGTATTTATAACGAGTTGTGTTAATATCCATCAATATAACTGTGAATTGCGGATATCCATGGTTTACGGTTACAGACTTAAAGTTATATAACCATAAAGTGTATAACTGCAATCCGCAAATACAAAAAAAAAATCACAGATTACGAATTACAGTTTTAGGGATACTGCGGATAAACTGTACCGTCACCATACCTAATTACAATAGTACGTATTGATGGGAGGCTTTGCAACGGGCTGGCGATTTTTGGGCGAGTAATGTTGGCGAATATTTGGGCCGACAGGGTTTTGTTAGGCCTGCCCGAAGAAAGGAAGGAAGAGGGTATATATATATATATATATACAAGGTTCTAAGAGGAGGGTTTCGTTGGGCTGGACTTGGTTTTTTCATCTACACCTGCCCCAACTTGGTGCCTGGAGCACATGCTGCCAACCACAAATGGTTCTTGGAGAAGTAAGTTCATAGAGGATTACCCCAAGGAGTATCCATACATATGAGATCCGCTAACAATTAATGTGTTATTTGCTCCTCTTGGTGATCAATTATGTTAGTAATGGAGTATATGAAAGAATATAGATCATAATTTTGAGCAGATCAATTTTGGCTTAAAACATTTAAACGGATGTCAACTATCTACACACATTCATTGATTCATTCAGTTCTGTCTGTGCTAGGAAATAACTCAAATGGTTTACAATCCCAGAGCACCAAGTGGAGTCTTGCCTTGCCCAGCCTCAAAGTAAAAAATCAACATAGCGACCATAGCAAGCCTAGCATGTTTGATCTCAGCAAGCTTGAGTCTTTCCAGTTTGTCATAATCAGGCACATAAACACCATCCTGAATGCTCCCACCCAGTCCCAGAGGGTCAAAGAACTTGCCCCCAGGGTAACCCTGATCCCCTGTGGCGTTGGCGAAGTTCTCAGCCGTCTTGGACCAGGGCGTGGCCCATTCCACGGACTGTGATTCCGGGTTGAAGAAGTCGACCCATCGCTTGCTCTCAACCCAGCCCATGAGGATGAGCTGAGTGCCCAGCAGTGAGCCGAATGAGAAGGGCGCAATTGCAGCCGGGTCAGCTCCAGCCTCGAACCATGGCACCCCGCTCCACCACTGGCCCACCAAAATGCCCACCACGGCTGCCATAGCCCACCGCCCGTGGATCAGCTCTGCCTCTCTGTACCATTTCAGAAAGGCGGGGTCTTTCCCCAGACCCAGCGGGTCAAACCCGTAGTCACCAGGAAGCCTGCAATGCAATGCAATGCAATGCAAACATCTTAATGAAGAAGAAGAAAATTAGGTAGCGATGATCAAAGTGGGTGTAGTTAAGTTTTGGGAGATCACTTACGAGCCGTCGAGCCAGTCAGGGTCGATGAAGTTGCCACCGCCTCTGACACCGGGGATCCAAGACTTCTTCTGCGCAGCGGCAGCGGCGAGCACGAGCCTTCTGGTGGATGCTCTGGCTCCGGCGGTGGGCGCATACCTCAGCAGCTGGGACTGGGTATTGGTTGAGCCGCACAGAAACGTGGAACCCAGGCCATTAAGAACAGCCCCAGATGTTGCAGCAGTAGCAGCCATGTATATTTAATTACTAGGTAGCAGGGAGAAGCTTTATTTTGATGGTGAAGCAAATGGGTCGGGGAGGGGGGGATTGATTTTAGAGGAGCAAAGTGGAGGGAAGTAGGAGGATAGTGAAGGAAATCTAGGCGAGTGTGGTTGGATAGATTTCTGACCAATAGATGTGGAGCTTATCCAATGAAACAAGGAGGATTTGGAACTGAGTCAACATCCCTTTCAATTCAATCCAAGGTGGACGGAGTACGTACAGATACAAAGTGGGCTAAGCCCACTTTGGTCACTTGCACCATCTACCCCCGGCCCGTTATACATCTTATCTTTCCATAAATTTCTCGAGAAAAATGATCATTTTATCACTAATATTTAAAAATTGATAATATTTTACCACTACAATTTTTTGGAGAATCAAATTGGTATCGATGGTTGGGAAATTAGGTTAATTTTTCACTACCATTAAATAGCTTGACGAATTCCATTAATTTTTTTGGGTTAATGTTTTATTCTCACCTTAAAGTTTATAAATCTGATTGATTGATTGATTGATTGGCCCGCAATGCACCAACAGAAGGGGTTGTAGTGCAACGACGGAGGGGCGGTGGTGCAACGACATGCTTAGGTTGTAGGTGCTACTGATGGGGGTCAAATTATAAAAGTCTAAAATTTAAGAATTAATTTGTCAGATTTAGAAAATTTAAAATGAAAATAAAACATTAATCCAAAAAAATAACGGAATCCATCAAAATATTTAATCGCAGTGGTAAATTGATTTCATTTTTCAAATATCAGCAACAATTTGACCTCCCAATAAATTTTAATGGAAAAATATTATCAACCTCAAATATTAATGGTAAAATGACATTGCTTCCGTTGAGAAATTTAACACACCTACTTAATTAATTTCATCTGAAGACCATAAATATTTTGCATAAATTTTATAGATCTAAAGAAGTTTAAAAAATGTGACTCTAGTTTGTTAAGTATAAGGACACGAGTGAAAGTTTGAGTTCAAATCTTACTTTTAGCATCCATATATATAGCTCGAGCTTGGTTTGGGATTGATTCGAATAAAAGTTTGTTTGAACTCGTTTATATTATTTTTAAGTTAAATTTGAATAAAAATTTAAGTTTGATATGTTTATCAAGCCTAACATAAATAATTTAATGTTTGACTCGGCTCAATTTTATCTTAATTTTTTTCATTGATATTCATAAATAACTCGAACTCGAACTCAAACTCGACTCGAGTTCGATTGATTTAAAACTCATTCAAATTCATTTATATTATTTTTAAATCAAACTTAAACATAATTTCATATTCAATATAAATTTTAAATCTAACAAAAATAATCTAATACTCAGCTTTGTTCAGTTCATTTTCGGCCTTACCTTACATATAGTTATGTATTAAAAAGAGGTTTGAAAAATGAACTCTCAGTTCCTAGTGTTATGGGACTGGCATTGGGAATCTTTGGTAGCACAAAGAAGAGATCTTCTAATGAATGAAGGGACTGCATGGACCGAATAATTAAATTGGGCCTGGTTCTTTTACTTTGGGGCGGCGATAATCGGGCCCAACTTTTACTATTATTGCCCTCCTCTATATGGTACCAACGACTAGTTCTTAATATATTACTCTATCAATTCCTTTTTAATAATTACATTTCATTTTGAGCATGTAATCTATAAATTCGTTTCTTTAATATTTAGATATCAAATAATAGTTTTTAAATAAGTTTTTTAATTTTTAATATCTAAAAATTTATAAAAATAAATTATAAATTAAATATAATGAAACTCTTAAAATAAATGACATAATTATTTAAGAACGATAAGAATATTTTTTATTTTTTTAAGTAAATTTTTATTAATAAAAAAATAAAAAAAATAAAAATTTAAAAATTAAACGTAATGATTAAATATGGAGGTAGGTTAGTAATAAAAGGAAGAGAAGCCAGGTAGGCATAATCATGTAGATGAGTTAAGCGAGTGATGGAGCGGAAGAAAAGCCTAATTTGGTGGAAGTGGAGGTTATGATTAGATTAGGTTGTTTTGTTTACGAGGACCGTTTCTTTGACTATAATATATATATATATATATATATATATTTACCGGCCCCTCCCGTCCGTTACAAGTAAACTAATTACTGTATCTGATCATCAATAACTATTTTCTACTGTTTCTTTCCCTTCAATAACTTGTATTTCTATTGCCCTTGTTTTTAAGTGGCAATGTTATTTAAAAGGTAGTTTTCAACATTAAGGTTTTAATTTAATTATATCATATTCAATCTGTTAAGTTTTTTAAAACAAAAAAGTTAACAAGGATGGAAATTTAAAACCTGAGAAATTTGATGATTGTGTGTTTGCATTGCATTGCATGGGTGTCCGGTGTTGGGGCCCTTAATGACACGCTTAAAAGTTGCAATGTGATCATCTCATGGAATGATTCCCGCCGTTGGCATCATAATGAAAAGAAAAGGCGTTGTTACATACTCCTTCCTATGCACCAAAGTAATTTATGGTGCAATTTTGTATCAAGGATTAATGATGCGCAATTACGTGCCAATTAAACCCTCACTCACGCCTGTTCTGAATTCCCTCACTTGCATTCTCATATTCCACCACAAATTCCGTTAACTACCTACGACAATGCACCATCATACATACCTAATTATTTAGCCTACATATAATTAACAAAAGAAGATATACATCTGAATTCGCGTCATCGATTGATTTTGAGTTGTAGTATGATTTAAGATTGGATTAAAGCACACTTATAATTCTCCAAGACTCGGACTCGTTATTGCTAAAAAAATCCATATTTAAATGGGTTAAGTTAACACTGTAATTCCTATGCATGAAAAAATAAGATGCTGTAATTAACAATAGTGAAGATTGATGAAGCAAAAAGAAATTAAGAAGGAGTAGACTGACAGTAAAGAAGAAAATTGAGGAGTAGCAGAGCGGGGTCGAAAGGGAAAGCAGGACATTGAGATGAGCAAACAGATCCTCCTAGCGGTATAGCCGTATAGCATAGCATATAATCATAACGTGAATGACACAGAAGTCCGTTAGGGTTGCCACACAATATTACTCCATTCACTCTCACCCCACACTTAGCTACCTATACACTACACGCACCTACACATAAACGACTACTCACAACAAGAGGGGGATTCGCACGCTTCTAAGGGCCGACATCTTCCGCTAATTACATGCATATATGGTTCCATTGAACCATGTATAGTGCCCTAATTCATCTCCTATTTCCATTACCTTTGGAATTAACTAGACCCATTCTCATCATTGTCACATTTTTACTTAATATGGTTAAGGTACTCAAAACACTACTTTGAGCAAGTCGATTTAATATTACATTCAAAGAAAATAATACAAATCGGTATGATGAGTAGCCAAACGGACATAAAGCCTAGACAACAACCAACAAACTAAAACAAACACAAAACGACTAATAACGCGAGAGTTGAAACACCAAAAGTAACGGACACTAGTAGGAAAACCATAAACCAACACCAGTGGGGACTCCATCGGCTAAAACAACAACCTCTAGAAAAAGTCACCAAAGAGTTTGACAAAAGCACAAAGCGTCACGATGAAGTAATATTCATTTGCAATCTTGACCAAGACACACCACAAAAGCTCCCTAAGAGCCAAATGGAGTCTCATCATGAACGTACCCGACTAAGGGTGAAAACGAGCCGAGCGGAGCCCAAACTTGGCAAGCTCGAGTTCGTGAAAACTAGGCTCGGCTCGAGATCGGCTAGTGAAATATTCGAGCTCGGCTCGTAAGCTCGATTAACAAGTATCTCACTTAGCTCGATTTTAAAATTTGGCTCGATAAGGCTCGTGAAGCACGAAAAAATTGAGATATATTACATTACTTCAATAAAATAAAGACAAATTCACGAGCCCGAGCTCGAATATACCAGGTTCAGACTCGGTTCGGCTCCTTCGTTAGGCTTGACTAGGCTCGCGGGCCAACTCGGTCGGAACCTTTGAAGCTCGGGTTTGGCTCGTTTAATACTTGAGTCTAAAAAATGACTCGAGTTAATACCTGTCCAACCAAGAGAAACAAGACACACAGCAACAATCGACCCCACCGAGAGGGTGATGCAAAACCGCCACTAGAGGATCCCCCAGCCCTAGCGGTCCTATGAGAAACATCAGCCCATAAGAACAAAAGGGTAATTAGCCACCAAGGTCGACGACAACCAATGAGCGGAACCGGGACGAAGCGCCAAAAAAAGAAGAGCACAAGATCCATCCGATAGCAAAGCCTAATGCCAACAAAGCATTATCCCGGAGAGGGGCAAAGCAAGGCAGAGGGTCGAACAACTTGCCACGATAGAGACTGTCATGTAATAGTAGCACAACCCAAGCTGACGCACAATTCACCACGCACAGAGGCGCAGGTCTAGAGCACGTTAGGGAGCTCCGAACGAGAACCGACCGATAGCCGACCACCCAGCTAGAAAAGAGTCCGACCCCGACATCAAATCAGAAAGAGGAGCAACACAATAACACTGACAGAAAATAATCCAACATGAAAGCGAGCGCCGTACAAAAGCATCGAGAAGCTCTAGTTTTTTTTTTTTTTTTCCACCCACTCTAAGTACACTACTTTTAGCCGTGCTATCAATAACATTGGTAGCACTATAAACCGTCCAAAATCCTATTGCTATGTACCCCTGCTATGTGACAATGCGATAAGTTTAAATTTTGAAAAAATGTTGCATATAATTGACACTTGAAATCACTTAACTCTTAAATGGGCTAAATCACTATTATTCCTCTTAACAGTGTGGATTTGACACTGAAAATTCATGGTTTAACAAAATGTTACCGTTGTTTCCAATGTACTACTATTACTTTTAAATTTTACATTACATCCTATATTACCAAAATGATTCAGAACCTTTAATTTGCTTAAGTAGTAAACTCCCAACCACCTCTTTGAATTTTCTCTCCAACGTCTTTATAAAACATCTACATAAAACATTCTTGTTAACCTTGTCACCTTATCTGGTTGGTAGCACTTAATTAGATTGCCAATTATGTAATGCACCACAAGAAGTATGGTAAAAGGCCACTGGATGATCAGTAACACCTTGACTTTGGTGATTAACCCAGAGCTATATATAATATGGTTGAAATTAGGATGCGCCACCATAAGTGGCGCACTCAAAAGCACTGAATTTCATGTTTTTTATTATTATGTCATTTCTCAGTTTTTCAATATCTTAAAAAAATGTAAAAAAATAATATTATTACTTTAATAAAAAAAATAAAAATAATTAGTTCAATGGAAAGAAGAAGAAAAAAAGATGAAGAAAGAGAGATTTATATATTATATGTTTTGATAATCTTTTTAGAATCCATTTAGACTTTAACAATATTTTTTTACCGTTCATCCAATTTATAATGAGGAATCATGGAATTCATAACTAGAGATAAAAAAAAACCACTACAAGAATCACGAATTATACAACAAACTATGAAATTACATTATGGAATCACTACTTTTCTACTACGGATCACTATTATCCTACCGCAGTATCATGATTTTCATCATTAGATCAAGACTTTCTATTAACCAGATCACAACTCTTCTATTATGATTACTATTCTCATACTGCAGTATCACGATTTCTATCATTGTATCATGACTTTTGACTAACTGAATCACAACTCTTCTAATACATGATCATGAAATTACTCTTTCTTTCCTAATTCATTACTCTCTATTTCTCTCTCTGCTCTTGATCAAATCCCAACCATAACACCAACAGAAGCTACCTCCAACAAGCCTCTCATAGTGACAACGTTAGCGGTGATGAGTAGAGCAGGGTAGACAATCAAGATCAATGTTTGAGACATGCAATACTGTCAGATCAAAGACTAAAACTAAATGAAAGTAAGGTTGTCAGATAAAATTAGGATCGATCATATAAATAGAGGATGACGTTAGAGAAAATGAAAGTCACAAAATGACAAAAAGAAAATGGCAAGGTGTGAATTGAAATAAGAAAGTCTGATTTAACATTTATGGTATAATTGTAATATTATCAATTTCTTAAGTGCATAAGATGCGATGCGTTAAGCACATCCTAAAACCACCCATATAATATGATAAAGTTGTAGTGACATACGTTCTATGAAATATCTACACCTTGACTCATTTGTAAGAAGCAGGTTCTTTTGGAAATTCTAGTCCGCATATTCCTTTGTTTAAATTATCGACGGTCCAAATTTATTGAAAATACAAAAGTAATGGTGAAAAAAGTTTTGAAAAAAAGTTGAAATTCTAAAGATTAAAATGATGTGATGTGTCATTATTAATTTATATTATTAGTATTAATTATAAAATTATTACTATTTATTATATGACATGACATGTATGTATCACATGGTAATATGTGTGTAGGAATGATGAGTTTGTTGGAATTTTTTTCTCAATTTGAAAAGTCATGATTTGCCGCAGATGGCAAGTGATCTGGTGGTCGCCGACACGTATGCACAATAACGCTCATTGTGTGTTCACATGCTTTCACCCTTCCCATTCTGCCAAATCTCTATATATTTATTTACGTATTTGCAAATTTCTCTACACTCTCAAAACAAAACCCTCACCCTCACCGATTCTTCTTCTCTCTCTCTCTGCATTTCCTTTTGTCCACGGCGGCGATGGCGCTTAAGCTCTCTCTGCCGCTAGCTCTTATTGCGATCTGGGCCGTCGTCCACGCTCAGTGTGCTCACCACGGCCACGCGGCTGCTCCGGCGCCGGCGACCCCCGTCGACTGCAACAGCCTCATCTTGAACCTGGCCGACTGTCTCACCTTCGTCCAGAGCGGTAGCATGGAGGAGAAGCCGCAGGGGACTTGCTGCGCTGGACTCAAGACCGTGCTTAAGTCTAGCCCAGAATGTCTGTGCGAGGGTTTCAGGAACAGCGCTTCCTTTGGTGTCCGTTTGAATATGACCAAGGCCGCGGCTCTTCCAGCTGCATGCAAAGTTCAAGCTCCTCCGATTGCTCAATGTGGATGTAAGTCCTGCTTCTGCTGCTACGACTCTTGTTTTCACGAATTGAATGTTTCTTCTACTTCTAGGGGTTTGGATCTCTTTATAGTACTACTATTATATTCGGGAGAGGGCTGATGATTTGTTTCTGAGTAATCGGGTTTTGTTTTTTCTTGATTTCCTGATCAATTGCTTTTAAACTCGGGTGAGTGGAGAAGAATGAAAAGAGTATTAACAATTGATTAATGGTTTCTTGTTTGGCAGTGTCTGTGACTCCCTCTGGCGCCCCAGGTATTTACTTGTTTATTTTTAATCTCCTTGGTTTTGAGTTGTGGTGGAGTAATTGATTTTGTGATTGTGGTTTCAGCAATGTCACCATCAGCAGCAGCAGCAGGGCCGGCATCATCAACAACTGGAGGTGGGAACGAGCAGGCTCCTGCACCTGCACCTGCACCAGCCAACACCGCCACAGCACTCTTCTCTTTCTCCTTCACCTCGCTCTTCTTGGCCCATTTCCTGCTTTTTGTCTTCTAGTTCAGTAACAATAATAGTGTTTTGTTTGGTTTGGTTTGCCAGAGTAGGGGATGAGGGGCCTATTTTGATAATGTTTCGACTTTTGACCAGTGATGATGACCACATTGTAGCAACTACTTTACATTTGCCCTCCTGCAGTTCCTAAACCAACAACCTGTTTACGTTTATTCTGTTTACAGTATATCATTTCAATTGCTTTCATCGAGTTTTCGTTGGCATGGATTTGAAGAAAGCCATGTGGGCACCCATATCCTCTAAATTATCATTGAGCCTAACTTTATTCAGATTAAACTCCTTCGGCGTCACTTTATACAACACTTCCCTCTCTTCAACTCATAACATGTCACGTATATGAAAGACAAAAGTGAAGACGTATGTGTCGATTTAGTCAGTCGGCGTTGCCCGTTGAAGTTGGTTTCTTATGCGAATAAACCTCCATCTGTTTGAGTTGTTGGGATAACAAGACTTGTTTCTCGCCTTTTCTTAGGATACTTTACGTTGTATTCAGTTTGTTTTCGATCTTATCTCCGCGTTTCAAGGCTTATAATGCACACTAGCTAGTTTGGGGTCTATCAACTTGCTTACATCTGTGTTGACTAGTATGTTGCTTTCCCATATCTTCTAGTGTAAAGTGCTTGTTGTGGGTGTTTTTTTGTTGGTGCGGGTTGTAAGTTAAGCCTCTCCCACACGTTTGTTTCTTGTTTTCTGCAGCTCCTTGATTTAAGGCTACAGTTGAGTCAATTCCCAGCACTAGTTTTAAAGCACTAGTTTTAAGGTTTATTGTTAGGAGAGATTTGTGGTAAAAAGCACACAACCCTTAGGTCCGTTGGATTCTAGCTTGCTGTGTCTTCCACTATATATACCTTCTGTAACTTGTACAATTATTTTCATATTCAATATATACAAAACTTTCAAATTCAACAAGGGCCAACTGGCCGGTCAGTTTCTTGGTTTGGTCCCTCTATTTAGATTGTGTTTTCTTTAGTTTGAATTTTCAGGTTCTTGTGTTTTTGTTTGGTGTGAGGATGTTAATATGACATACTATGGTTTCGGCACGGTTGAGATTCAATGTATTCTCGTAGAGCCTTTTATGGGTGTTGAGGACAGGTTTGAAGATCTATATAAAACTGTCGCAGCTCTTCAGTGCATCAAAGTCACATGTTTGGGAATTCAGAAGGCTCATTTCTCCCTCCCTAAACGACCCATATGATGTTTGAATTTTCATTTTCTTAGTATTTTTTGTTTTGACTGTTACTTTCTTCAATTTCGGTTTTCGCTTTTGCTAGACTAGTGCTCTTGTTGCACTTGTCATTATTTATTATGACCTATCTTATGTTGACCATTATTAGTTTGACTTTTTAATATTTTCTCTTGAGTACCTGTTCAAAACAACTACAAGAGAAGTCTGGTACTAATATTTCAAGATTTTTAGTGATAGGAAAATGAAGATATGAATTTTTTAAAGAAAAAAAAAAGGCACGACTTTTAAACTGTAACCATATTTTAAAACGCAACAAAAATCAAATTTTCTCAAGAAAAAAAAACAACATGCATGTTCATCTAACAATTTTCCCAAAAAACCTCACTTGTAGCTTCTGACCAACTCCAGAAGATGAAGTTTCCTTGGGTTTTTCTATTTAGAACAAAAATAAAATGAATAGATGAATAGGGAGGTAAAAGAAAATAAATAAAACAATAAATCAGGGGTCAAAACGGAAAGAAGGGGAAAGATGTGGGCAAAGATTGGGGTTGGGGTGAAAGGGAAGGCTGAAGGGGTTGTGTCAGATCGGTTGGACCGCGAACCGGATGCCTTGCCTGCCCGAGTTTCGGTTCTGGGGCCATCTGTGTGAGAACCGAACTGAATTGGCGGAACCAGCTAAAACCGATGAATCGGAAACCGCCGGTTTTCAGACTTGAGGCAGCATGGGCTTTTAATATTGCGTCTCGTTTGTCTTTTTTTTTTTGTTTTGAAAAATGAGTCATTTTATCATTAATGTTTGTAATTTGGTAATTTTTTATCACTAAGATTTTTTTGGAGTCAAATTATCACCGATATTTGAGAAATGAGATCAATTTATCATTGTCGTTAAATAGCTTGACATATTCCGTTAATTTTTTTGGTTTAATATTTTTTTTTCACCTTAAATTTTCTAAACCTGACAAATTAATCCTTAAACTTTAGACTTCTATAATTTGGCCCCATCCCTCCCCCATGAGTAGCACCCTACAACCTTAGCATGCAACTGCACCACCGCCCCTCTGTCGCTGCACCACCACATCATCTGCAATGTACTGTCATCCAATTAATCAATTATTTTTTTATTTTTTTAAAATAAAAAAACTTTTTAATTTATCATGTACCCTACATTACATGTCGAATATAATTTAAAATAAATGGAACGTACGTGGAATCGCGATATAAAATTACGTAAAAAATCAAATATATTTTGGTTAAATAAAATATTTTTGAGTAATTGGGCGACAGTGCAGTAACAAAAGGGGCGGTGGTGCAACGACGAAGACGCAACGCTTTAGGGTGCTACTGGTGGGAGAGGGAGGGGTCAAAATGTAGAAGTCTAAAGCTTAAGGGTTAATCTATCATATTTAAAAAATTTAAGATGAAATTAAAACATTAATCTAAAAATATTAACGAAATCCGTCAAGCTATTTAATGACAGTGAAAAATTTACCTCATTTCCCAAACACTAATAGCAATTTGATCCCTCAAAAAAATTAAGTGTCAAAAAATTGTCGATCTCAAACATTAGTTACAAAATGACTCATTTCCCCCCCTTTTTTTTTTATTTAAGTTTGCATTTCATCTTAAAGGCCCCAGCCTGGTGTTTCACAAATTACTTAAACAAATAAAATTGAAAGAAAAAGGAAAAAGAAAAAACGTGAATTGCATTCTGAATAAATCTATTGTACCATTTTCTTATCTACCCACTATCTCCGTATCTCTCATTATAAATTTTTAACCTTGTTAATTATTTTATTAAAAAATTAACAGAAAATTTAACGTTATTAAAAATTTATAATGATAAATAGGGGAAATAGGAACAGCTACTCCCAAAAAAAGGCAAAAAGTGAAGTTTGTCTCATCTCTCAAGCTCTGTTTCACAAATTTTACAAGTTCAAGGGTTAGCATCGCACAAGTGAAATGGCCTCCATCTTCAGGCGAACTTCTCTCCTCCGACGAATTCCGTCCTCTGTCTTCATATCTGCTTGAGTCTCTGTTTCCGACGCCGCTCCCACTGCTTTTGCTTCGCACAGGTGAGCTTCCATTCATTCTGCTCTTTTTCCCCCTCTTTTGTTAACTTAATTTAGATAGATTAAGAGTAATTAACTCTCTGTTGCTACTTCTGTGAATGTGCTATAGATTATCTACAAATCGTTTTCTTCTTATTTAGCTCTACTGTGTGCGTGAGTTTAGGGTTCTGTACAGTTTTCTTTTTTCTTTTTTTCTTTTTTAAATTTTGTTGCTCATGCTTTAGGAGTAGGAATTATTGAGACAAGAAACAATTGAATTTCATTGAATAGTTTATTGATTTGAAATTTGAAGAGAGGTAAATGCAAAAAAAAAATTGTGTGCAGTGAAGTGTTTGGTCTAATTTGTGGAAGTTTTTCTTTCCCTTGTATTACAAGTAACATAAATAAAATATATTGAAGAGAAAAAATGCTTAATTATTTTCTTTCACTTGTACTACAATTGCTTGTTGATTGTGAAAGTTGTGGCACCATTGATCCGACTCTTGCGCATGGTGGATTCAGATGAGAAACTTGCTATTGGTTATGTTTATGAAGGTATACAGAGAGCTATTAAAGGAGTGGAAAATATCTTTCAAGGAAAGTAGAGGTTGTATGTGCAATACACTGAGATCATGCAAGAAAGGTAGGACAGACAATTGCGCAAAAATGTTCATGCAGCTACTTATTGGTTGAATCTTGCATTTCAATATGATCAAAAAAGTTTTTCATCTGAAGTAATGAATGATCTATTGGAAGTAATTGTCATTAAAGGTGTTGGAGTTAGTACACAAGGATTGATGGATGAACTAACACTTTTTTTGGGAGAGAATGATGACTTTTGGAAACAATTAGCAATAGATTCTGCAATGACTATGAGGCCGGGTTATAATCTTTCTTTCTTTGCTATTTTACTTTCTAGGAAATATTTTATATTAACGGAATATTATTTATGATGTACATGTAGATGAGTGGTGGAAAATGTTTAGACATGATGCTCTTAACCTAACAAAGTTGTCGATTCGTCTTCTTAGCTAAACATCAGCTTCCTCAGGCTCTGAGAGGAATTGGAGTGCGTTTTAGCATACCCACACCAAAAGAAGGAATAGGTTGGAACATGAAAAAGATCCTCAGAGCTAGTAACGTCGAAGCCGATGCACTTTAAAAAATAGCAGAACACGATGAAGAAAGGAATGCTCCTTGCATTCAAACAATAAGGACAATGGCCATCTCCACCAGTTGGAGACTGCCATATTGGAATTTCCTGACCAAGGGTGAGCTTCCGGATGACAAGAAAGAAGCAACCAAAATCAAGAGCCATTTATGCAAGATGTTAGTCATCGGCGAGGAACTCTACAAACGAGGATGTTCCTCCCCGATGCAAAAGCGTATCGGGGAAGAAGATGGCAAAGATATCTTGAATGAGGTCCATGAAGGAGCGTGCGGGTCTCACATTAGGTCAGACGCCCTGGCTACTATAGTCCTTCGGCAAGGATACTTCTGGCCAGGCCTGAGGGAGGAGGCCAAAAAGATAGTAAAGCATTGTGAAAAATGCCAAAGGCACTCAAGCGTGCAGAGGCTTCCCTCGGAATACATAAGCTCGGTAGACTACCCATATTCCCTTCGCGGTATGGGGAATTGACTTGATCAGAGCACTACCCACGGCCCCAGGAGGATTGAAGTATTGTACAGTGGTTGTCGACTATTTTACGAAATTGGTTGAAGTACTAGCAACAATCACAATTGCAGAAATACGCAAGTTTGTCTGGAAAAACATAATTTGCAGGTTCAGCTGCCCGGAAGTAGTTGTTGCAGACAACGGGACACAATTCACCGACGAAGGTTTCCAAGACTTTGTAGAAGAAATCGAGATAGCTCTTCATTTTGCGCCAGTAGCCCACCCTCAAAGCAACGGCCAGGTGGAAGTAACCAACAGAACCTTGAAGGAGGGACTAAAGAAAAGATTAGGAAAAGCCAAAGCAAAGTGGCCGGGGGAACTCCCAAATGTCCTATGGAGCTATCAGACAACACCCCGAAGGGCTACGGGCGAAACACCTTTCCCTTTAACATACAGAACTGAGGCAGTAGTACCGATAGAGATAACACATCCTTCCTTGAGAACACAAATTTTCAAACAGCGGCCGAACGAGGAAGGCCTCGGATCCAATTTGGACTTGATCGAGGAAAAAAAGGGGGAAGGTAGAATTGAGAAGAAAGGCCTTCCAGCAGAGAACGGCTTCAATAGTCAACGTTAAAGTCAAGCCAAATGGTATAAAGGTCGGGGACTTGGTCATCAAGCAAACGAAGTTGGGATTAAGAAGGCCCGATGGAGGAGTATTTGCCCCAAATTGGGAAAGGCCTTTCAAGGTACTCGCCGAAGAAAGAAAATGAGTGTATCGGTTATTGGATCCTGAAGAAAATGAATTATACGTTAAGTCCTACCACGCCGATGCTCTAAAAAAATTCTATGTTGATAGTAAAATAGACAGCAAGTTCGGGACGAAATATAATTTTATAGAGACTCGAGTACAAAAAATTGTACGTAGAA
>JBBYHH010098174.1:0-15042 GCA_038382905.1 Daphne laureola
CTTAGGGCTAGGAGAGGGTGGATTTTAGAGAGAGAGAGAAGAGAGAGAAGAAAACGGAGCTGAATAACGAAAAAATGTTGGGCACCGTTTTAAAATGGATCGCCCGCGGCGCCCGCCACCGAGCTCGCCTGGTGAAGGGCCTCTCTCCGCGGTGCTCTCATGGCGCATCCACGGTGTCCACCGTCGTGCGCTGCTGCCTCCTCACTTGCGCATTACGGCGCCCACACGGCGCAAGCACGGCGCTGCCGCCGATCCTTGCTACCTCCGTCGATTGCGCGGCGTCCATGCAGCGCACCCGTGACGTCCACAAAGCACACCCATGGCGTCCACGCAGCGCACCCGCGGCATCCACACAGCGCACATGCGGCGTCCACCGCCGGTCCTTTCTGCCGCGGCCTCGATTGTTAGCCACCATCCTTATTTCGTCGCGCGTGGTTCCTCTATGCGTTCGTGCCGGTTCCGATCCAACTTTTAGCAACCGAACCATGCTCGCTACAACCAATAACATAAACCCTAACACATAAATGCCCAAACACAATAAACTTGAATTGAACACAAATAATCTCAAACGTACCTCGATTAATTACCTCAATGGTGACGAGCGGAGTTAACTTGTTCGTCCTCCCGGTCCATTTAACGCCAGAAAAACCTACCGGAAATTGGTGGTTGTAACACCCAGGTTATGATGGTCCTTCAGGATATATGTATGTATGATATGTATGTTATGCTAAACTCTTCTGCAGGTTTTGCATTTATGTCTGCTAATCTTATCGACACTTACTAAATATCTTTTGAGGACTCACCCCCTATATTAATCTTTTCAGGAGATTTCGGATAGCAGCCATCAGAGTAGTCCGTCTGGATTGGCTACACTTTTTTTTATCAGTGGTAGCTTGCGGAAATTTTTCAGGGATCTTGTCTGCCGATCCCGCAAGCAAGTAAACATATGGTTTTAATAGTTAACGCTTTGTAGGACGCATATGCATGCATATCACATTGGATGACTGCATTATTTTGGCATACTCTGGAACTATCTACCCAACCGAGCGGGTGGTAGTTCTAATCTGATGTATATGTTTATTAATCACGACAATGCGCGATATTTTGTTAAAACCACTAACGTGTTTTCGGGTGCAGGTTTAGGCATTAAGTTAATTAGAACGCCTTAGACCTAAGTAACGCGTTAGAAATAATAAGTTCGGAAAATTTTAAAAATGGTCGGGTTTTTTGGTCCCACATTTGAAGAGAAGTTCGATTCCGCCAGTCGCCGCCGCCTTTCGGCAAAGTTCACGACGCTTCCGCACATGACGCACATGCCGGCAGGGGAGGGGTGGTGACACCAAAAGCCACAATAACAAATAACGAAACACAGTTTACAAGCAAGAAAGTCAAGGACTGGGCGGCCATGATGAATATCCAGATGTTATATGCCCCTGTCGCTCATCCAACGGACAAGTGAAAGTCTCCAACTGAACAATAAAGGAAGGCCTGACAAAGCGCATCGACCAATCCAAAGGAAAATGGATCGAGGAACTACGAACAGTCCTATGGGACTATAGAACAACATCACGAGGTCCAACACGGGAAACACCATTCACCCTCGTATATTACAATGCACCTTCCAAAAAAAATGGACTGAGGGTACACCTAGACCTAATCAAAGAAGTTCAAGAATGTGCCAGATTGCGAATGATGGCCCTAAGACAAAGGGCGGTGTATGATCACAACTCTAAAGTTTGACCCAAAAAATGTACAACTAGGGTCCCTCATTCTCCTCAAGTACGAACTCACTAGTCGTAACCCAGGGCAAGGCACCCTCAGGCCCCATTGGGCCTGGCCATACATCGTACACGCCAAGGATAGGGAAGGAGTTTTCAAATTGAAGGAGTGAACAGGAAAGCTTTTAAAGCACAATTGTCATCAAGATCACATACGACCTTACTATGTCTAAACATGTACTCTAAATTTCCATGAAATAACAAATTTCATTTCTACAATGTGTGTATTTACACTATCAAACCCACGATAAAGGGTCGTTCCAATCCACTCCATACATTATTTCCAAAATTTAATACACAGTAAAAATTCCACTAGCAAACACACCTTCCATTTCCAAAAAGTGCTAAATGCACTATTATAAAATAAAAGAAGGAGCATCGATAACCTACTTCGAGCCCTCATCCTTACTACGTGTAAAACTTACATTTTCAAGTTATATGAAATCAAAAAATTTCATTTTCAAACTACATTTGTTCTTAACACAGAAAAGTTTCCACTACTTCACTACGAAGTACCAACTACAAAGTACAACATACAATTCCCAATACCAAAAAACAAAAATACAAATTAAGGAGGGACGTCCACTACCTACTTTGAGCCTCCATCCTTCAAAGGTTCCTCAACCTTATCCATCGCCAAAGGGGCACTAGCCTCGCCAGGCCCCTCACCTGCCTCAGGAACAGAAGGTTCCAAAAGGTCATAAGCGAAAGAAGGACCCAACCATCAACCTTCTGCAGCTATCCTAAATAAGGTGGCCCTATCAGGGTCGATAACGCGCGTGGCGTCCATCCTCTGGTATTCCACCATGACCCCCACCTCTTCAATTTGTTGAAGGCACCTTTAGAAACCTTCAGCAAAGAAAAGGGGCCATTGTTCTCTTGCCTCGACGGTTATGTCAGCATAACAAATGACAACAGCCTTGACACGAGGCAATCAAGACGTAATGGACTTAACAAAATTAGGGGGATCCAAACTTTCTCCCTCGAACAAAGAAAGTTCACAAAACCTTTCCAAATGAGCAACACACCACAAATCCTCAACTGTTGACCCAGTTGACTGAGTTAAAAAAATTGTGCTCTCTTCAATGTTCTTCACCGCCAAACGAGTCATTTCCTCCGAGGTAGCAAGGCAAGATGATATCTCAACAATGAGCTCGACTTTTCCAACAGCAATCTTTTCCAGCTCCTTGAAAGTTTTCTTTTGTTGTCACAATTCTTTCTGCAGCTCCTCAGAGGCTTTCTCTCGTTCCTCCAGTTCCCTACGAAGCTCCTGGATGGAAAGTATTCTTTATCAGACTCTACCTTGTAGAATCTAGCCAGAGTCTCCTGAGTCACCATACTCTTTCGAGCTGACTCCTTTATATGAGAGAGTACTTTAATCTTCTCTTGCATCTGACCCAGCTCGAATGTATGATTTTTCCTCAACAGCTCCCCTTGAGCTTGGCTCCCCTCCAGCTCAAGTTTGAGCCTCTACGCCTCCTCTAAGGATTTGGCCTTCACCTCGAGGCTACTATTGTGGGCACCAAGGTCCTAGATCCTCATCCGATCCTAGACCCCCTTCTCGTACACTCCATGTGACAAAGCAGCCACCATAAAAACACATAGAAAAACCTTTAGCAAATATACGCAAGCTCAAAACTAAAGGAAAAAATCCAAAACACACAACTTACATGGACAAGATGGCACATCAGCTCATGCGCCTTCTCCTCAGTTGACAACTTTGACCTGACCACATGTTACGGATCTCGAGGCAAGAGAAACCCCTCAGGAACACACGACCATAGATCTGTACCACCCTCAAGGATGGACTCATTCTCAGACACGCTGAAGTACAGCTCCCAAGCCTTCTCTAGTTTCCATCCTCGCGCATCGAGGAATGAACGTCTCTCTATCCTCGCCATATCCTTAATCCGGTAAGGATTAAAACGAGGCTCCAACCCCTCAAAGGAAAGAGGCTGAGTAGGAGCATCTCCCGACAATGGCCTGGGGCCAGACCAGCGTCCATCAGCCATAAATCCACTAAAGGCTCTATTTTCCCTAACCTCCTCACCTGCCTTGACATCAACCATGATCCCATTTCCCTTGTCCAAAGGGGCATGAGGGACCTCAACCACCAATGAAGTGGCCTCGACACCATCCACTTCATCATCTACAAAGACTAAATATTTTAGTTTTCTCATACTAAAAACAGAACCAGGGGACGCAATAAAAATAACACTCACTATCAAGTAAAAGTTGGGGATGCTTTCTCACCAGATGAGTTGATCCCTCAAACTCGTCACTGATCTCCATAAAACCACCAGGTGCCACGATTGCCATGGGCATGGCCTTCGTGACAATCTACTCAGCCACGAGGGAGCTGCGATAGGACTATTGGGTCAAGCCACCCAAAACACCCTTCACGCGCTCCACAGGGAGGGCTCTGCAGCCTTTTTCATCACCGCATGCCTCAGGTCTTTCTTCTTCATGAAAAGGTTTTCGGGAGCCAACATCTTGCTTGAAAAAACAAAAACACACAAGAACTCAGTAAACAAAACACAAACCATGAACAATACAAACATAAACACAAATCCCCTACCCGAAAGATGGGTAAACCCCTTATGGAACCTTTCAATGAGGTCACCCAGAAAACCTTGTTCCCACTCCTCGAGGGAATCCTCGTGCCCACTCATTTTGTGTGCATAACTCACCCCGATGGTGCGGAGCATCACCTCGTCCATCGAGGATAAGACAAAGGGGAACCCTTTCTCTACCTCCTCGATCCTCATCACCATAAGGATCCACTCCAGAAGCTTTGACACTGATCAAGCTCCCTCTATGTCCCTCCAAATAGTGGGCCTCTCATACATGTGAGGATGATCAGCACCAAGAAAATGTGTTGGAAACCCCCAAGTGTCGTCTTCCAGAATGAAGCAAAATATGGTTTTCCAAGAGCCCTATGAGGTGGTAGTCTCTGCAAATACACCAATACGGTGAAACTTTCCCCCCTTAACTTGCACTTCCATCGGCACCATCTTGTAAAAGACACGATTCTGCGGCCTCGTTAGCCGGTAAAACTGCATGAAAACCTCTAGCAAAGGGCTCGCTCCAACGAGATACCATGCCAACATGAAGGTGTTAATCATCAAGAAGACATTCGGTACCAACTGCCCCGGGAAAATCCCTCATAGCTCGCAGAGGTGAAGAAGAAGAGGGCAAAGAGGAAAATGAAGACCCGCCTTCAGTTGGGCCTCATACACGACCATCATTTACGCCCTCCTATTCTCGGACGAATCCTCCAAATTTTCCTTAACAAGAACATCCTCCGACCTCAAACCTTTCACCAGACCGATGTAAATGTGCTGACTCCGGCAGAGGTCCTTCACTTTCCTCTCCGTCATGTCACTTATCGCCCATGAAGACCCAACGTCACGGCCAATACCAGCACTGTCAGAAACCCTAGGGGCCATCTAAAAAATCAAAAACAAAGAAAGGAGGAAATCATAACCTGGCTCCAAGGATTCAGCCCTGATCTCCAAATAGAGAAAAACCCCAACAAACAAAAAACAAAGAAGGAGAAGCTACGAAGGCAAATTACCTGAATAATGTGTGTCAACTAAAGTTTCCTGACAGAAAGAACAAACGCAAACTCCGATCGAGCTCAATGGGAAGACACAAGAAAGAAATTGCAAAAATCATCGGTGAGAAAAATGCGAGAATAGATTTGGTAAAGGTGACTCACTTTTTACCAGAAGCCACCTTAATACGGAGCAGATGAAATGCTTCACTCCCATCCCATAATTACCAACGGTAAGAAAATGTAACTACGAATCAATGCACAACACGAATTAAACCATCATCCACTACCACAGTAAAAATGGAATAGTAACCATCCACGAACCAGATTGTGCCGCCAAACACAGTGGGCCTAAATAAATTTGGAGCACAGGGGCCGAACAACCCATCCTCCACTATTCAGGGGAGGGACATACTGATATAGATACTCCAAACGGCCCACCTAAGGCCCATACTATGAGGCACCCACATAGAAACTAGCCTCGTAGGCATAAAAACTTTGTATACACAGAGCTTTGGTAGACACATTCGAGGGTGCAAGAACCACCTCCCTCATTAAACTCTCCCGGATGTCAAACATCCTCCAAACTTTTATAACGGCTTTCCTTAGACATAACCACCATTAAGGCTCAGATCTTATGAATCACGCCCTCCTTAAAGGGTCCGATACCACCTTATATATTGGGTGGTCCAACCACATAAAAGGTAGATACTACACACCCCACCTTCCTTGCTCTTCTATGTATGATTTCTCTTGTTTACTTGATCTACAGGTTGTGGTCGATCATTCTCTGGTTCACTTGGGAAACTGATTAATAAGATCCACATCAATTTTTTATTAAACATGGATGCAACCGAATTCAATTTTACACATAAACATGAATTATATTCTAGCAACCGAGCCTATGATACGATTTGAAGATTTTAGATCTTTTATTCTTCTCATTTCATGTTCATACGATCACATAAACACACTTTAGTGGCAGATTAGAAGGCATGATGTCTCTAGATAAAATCATGCTCATTTCTACAAGAACAAGTAAGAGGAAAGCAACATTCATAATCATACATTAAAGGGCCAAAACTATGTACCTTTCACCTTTGGAAAAACCACTTAAGGAATATGAATTCCTTGCTTCAAATGTTTGCTCCTTCCTTGCTTGTTCTTGGCGGATTGTCTCCTTGAATCTTCAAGGATGATGGCAGATGGAGATGATAATGAAGAAGACTACCTTGAACACCAAGAGGAAGAGAAGGGGCTGACTTGTGGGGATGCCAAGAGGTCGATTGTGTTTAAGATGACACAATATTGATCCACCCTTAATGCTCCAAGAATTTGCCCAATATTGCACCAATTTGAGAGAAGATGAAGAAGAAGAAGATTTCCAGAATTATCTGAACTAGTGTGTCCAACAATGACCATTCCTCTCATATATTTATATATGGAGGAATGGCTATTAAAGTTACACTAATAACTCCACCATTTAAGCTCTCATCTAAGCTCGCATGGCCTCTCATTTTGTAATCCACAAACTATTCATTTCCTTGAAATAAATAGCCTTTTATCCTTTATAAATTCCTCCAAAATTTGGCCATAACATATATTACCTTTAATGGAGTTATTCCATGGTGGAAGGTGCATACACCTTGTACCATAAGTGCACCAAAGTTATCAAAATACCTCTACTTTGATAAAATATGCTAAAGAGGGTTATAATTAAAAAATGAGGTTGGAATTACACAAAATAGTTCCAATCAATTTCATTTCACATAATTTAGCTCCTTTAAGCTCATTAGTTGACTTTTATCAAAATACCCTTACTTTGATAAATGGTGCCTTAATGGCTTCTTCTTCTTCAAAATGAGATGAGATTAGTTACCTTTAACTAACTTGAGCTCACGACTACTTTTAGTTGTAGTTAGATAACTTTGAGCTACACTTCTCTGAGCTGGACTACCACCTCAAAACGCTCTTGGTGCACCAAGGAATTCCAAGAAAAATCTTGTTAGTCATACATTTGTTTAGTCAGACATTCGTGAAAGTCTTGTTAGTCAGGCATTGGCGTAAAGTCTTGTGTGTCAGGTAGCCTTGGTCAAGTCCTATATGTCAGGTAAACTCTATATAAGCTCTGTCTATCAGGCCTCAGTTATAGTAGAGAAAATTTCAATTGTGTATTGTGATGAGGGCATAGATCAAGTTGGACCGAACCTCTATAAACCTTTGTGTCCTTCACTTTTCTTTACTTTTCTTATCAATATTAACCATCAACATGTTAATACGTTGCTGGTGTAAGTGTTTTCAACTCTGGTTTATCAACGTGTTGATCTGAAGGATTAAAGGGTTTTGGTTGAAAATACAAAGGGTTTTAAATCTGTTTCAAAGGCAATTCACCCCCCTCTTGGCCATATTTGGGTCTTTAGTTTGAAACAAATTTGGATTATCAAAACTGCTACTAACAAGTTTGGAACCAAGAAGAGGGTTCCAAAGTTTAGATGAGTTTATCAACATTTTGATAGGTAGCATGGAAGGAGAATTTGTACTTGGACAGTGGATGCTCAAGACATATGACAGGAGACAAACACAAATTTCTCATTCTTGTGCCCAAAGAATGAGGTACACTTTCCTTTGAAAACAACATCAAAGGTAAAGTTGTTGATTTTGGAAAGATTGGTAAAAACACTTTGTTCAACATCAACATGTTGTTAGTTCATGGATTAATGCATAATCTTATAAGTATTATTCAACTTTGTGACACTTGATACAAAGTAATATTTGAACCAGAACTATATCATGTGATTGCCAAAGGTTCAAATAAGTCCTGGTTCATTGGTAGAATATGTGGACATGTTTATACATTTGATTATGATGATTATCTACCTTCAATATCAAATCCTTTATTACTACTAACAAGTATGAAGGTTGGTTATGACATAAAAGGCTTGGTTATGCAAGCATGCACACTATCTCCAAGCTAGCTAAAAACAACTTAGTACATGGCTTACCAAACCTGACACTTGGAATGTGAAGCCTGCATCAAAGGAAAGCATATAAGGGCAACCTTCAAAGCAAAGAATATGATCTCTACAACAAGAGCCTTAGAGCTGCTTCATATGGGTCTCTTTGGACCTATTGATCCCACAAGCATGGGTCGAAAGAAGTACTATCTTTGGACCTACAAGGAATTCAATTCTTTTTGAAAAAATGTTCAAAATGAGAAAGGTAAAAACATTGTTTCTATTAGAAGTGACAATGGAGGTGAGTTTAAAAATGCTGATATGAATAATCCTTTTGATTCTTATGGTATTACTCATAATGTTTATGTTGCAAGAACACCGCAACAAAATGAGGTTGTTGAAAGGAAGAACGAGCCCATTTTGGAGATAGTAAGGACAATGTTGAATAAGTACAAGCTTACAAAGTACTTTTGGGTAGAAGTAGCCAACACAGCTTGTTACATACTCAATAGAGTCACCATCAAACCACAACTAGAAAAAATGTCTTATGAGCTGTGGAAAGGTGTCAGTTAAGTTTTCGGTGTGTGAAGTCAACAATGTCGCATTGAAATACAGGCAAACACTAAACTAAAAAAATACATTTGTAAACACCTCTTTGAGCCCTAACAATGTCTTATCATAGTATAACAGCTCAAAATGAGGGATCAAACCCAAGAGAATCAAGTGTTTAAGTATCATAGTAAATTACTTATGCAACAAGCAGGCATGAATGCAATGCGAACGGTAATGGGAGAGGTAGAATATTGATAAGTGATGAGCATGCAAACATGAAATCAGCAGTAAATCATTGAGGGGAAGAAGTAGCATCATTTATGGGTCGACAATCATGGGCTTTCGTAGTACTAACATGTGTCCTAAGTAACACACTTGTGTATCTAAAGTGGTGTCCTAGAAGCATGGATTATCTCTAATACCACTCTCTGACGATCGAGGTCGTCTCTGACTCCCAGTGATCATCCAATTCTCTATAATCGGATTCTAAGGCATTCTCCTAGAATTACTAGCACATCACAAACTACCACATATTCCTACGAAACATTAGAATTCAGCTGCTTTACTCCTAACAATTACATCAATAGCGAGGAAGCATGCAATAAATCTCCAATTTCATTCATTGAGGTGAGCTACGAATGTTGTCTCACTCCCCTCTCGGGCACTACAGTATGCCGCTCATATTGGATGGTTCACCTCCCAGCCACTCTCATGGTCTGGGGGTGATCTCCCTGAGGTTTTACAATGTCTAACTATTCACCAATAGACACTTACTCAGGCCCTCTCGGGCTCCAAGTAAGGCTACCAATCAGTCTCGGGGGTCTATTTCGATGAAAGCTCTCTTGAGCATTTCATCAAACACCTAGGTGGTATGCCAATGTAAGTGGCCAGAAAACATGTATATTATATGGGAAAACACTCAAGAGACTGAAATCAACTATGAACAATCATGGAGAAAGAGTACTAGCAACCTAAGGATGATCACACTAAGACAAGAATACACCATACTCTACTAATACTGAAAAATAGATGTGGGCAACAATCAATAGCACTATTAAAAGATGTAAAAGAAGAGAAAATGCTAGAATTCACCCATAGATTGCTTCTCCATAAATTATCCCTTCAACCCCTCAAGAAATTGAGGTTGAAGGGCTAAAACTCCTAAACTCCAAGCATAAATTCGGAATTAGGGTTCCAATCCAAAACATGAACACTAAAATATGATCTATGGAGTCATATATATATATATATATATATATATATATTAAAACTAAGTACCTAAAATACCCCTAACCTAATATTATATATAGTAGAGTTAGGAAGGGTAAAATAGGGTGTTACAAGGTGTTACAAACTGGATAAGATCAAAATAATTTGGAACACCCGTGAGTGCAAGCTGGAAGGGGTGAAAAAGCATACTCGCACCTAATAGCACCTGATAGCACCAGTGACTAGTGCTTGGGTTGGAAAACTTGCGCCTTATGGCACCAAGTTGGTGCCTCAAACCGGTGCCTACTGCTCCCAGACTTTCACATCATAGCACCTGATGGCGCCTCCAACTAGCACCTTGTGTTTCAAAATTGCGCATCCCTGTGCCTTGAAATAGCACCTAGTAGGTGCACCTTGGGGGTTAAGGTGCTAGTTTTAGGTGTAAAACTAGTGCCTATAACTGAGATTGCACCATCTTTGTAATTAAGTTCTCTATCTTTCTCCTTGGTGCAATCTGGTCCTTCCAGCAACCTTTGAATGTTTGTTCTCCTCCATTTTGAACCATAATTATGCATACTGAGCTCTTTTTTACCTCCAAATTTACACACCTGTAATTCTTCAGAAATTATAACTAAAGTGCATAGTTGACAGTAAAAACAGGCATAATTGATGAGTGTAATGCCTTAAACATAGTGGAAAAGTATGTGTATTTGTACACTGATCAAAAGGAAAGAAGCGAGACATATCATACTTCCACATGTTTGGCTGTAAGTGCTTTCTACTTAACAATGAAGAGGAAGATATCTTCTTAGATGATGCAGAAATTCCAAGCAAAGTAGAAATCGAAACTGAACAACGCTATGATAACAAGGTTGATCAATGTGTTGATGATAGAAGAGAGGAAGAAGGTCATGCTGACAGCAAGGGTCAAACTTCTCCCAAATCAACTCATAATAAGGACAAGTAACAAGAAGAAATAGAGGAAAATGAGGCTACGACAAGATGGAAGTTTAAACAGTGATCAAGTCATCCCAAGGAGAACATAATAGGTGAATTTACAAAGATAGTATTAACTAGATCTTCTCTAAATAATTTATGTTACTTTTAATATTTTCTTTCCCAAATAGAGCCTAATATTATTAATGATGCTCTAGCTGATGAGAATTGGATAATAGTTATGCAAGATGAGCTAAACCAATTCAAAAGGAATGATATCTTAGAGTTGGTTCCAAAACCCAATGATCATTCTATCATTGACAGTAAATGGGTATTCTGAAATAAACTTGATGAGAATGGTGTTGTGACAAAAAACAAAGCAAGGTTGGTTGTTAAAGGATACTCTTAGGAACAGGGTATTGATTTTGATGAAACATTTGCACCAGTAGCCTGGATGGAAGCTATCAGGATGTTATGTGTATTTTCCTGCTTTCTAAGCATCAAGGTTTTTCAAATGGATGTGAAATGTGCGATTTCTAAATGGTTTAATAAAATAAGAGGTTTATGTAGAGCAACCACCAGTTTTGAGGATCCACATCATCCTGATCATATTTATAAATTGAGAAAAGCTCTCTATGGTCTAAAGCAAGCTCCTAAAACTTGGTATGAATGATCGAGCAGTTTTCTGGTTGAACATGGCTCCAACAGAGGAAAAGTGGACACCACTTTGTTCATAAAATATTTTGACTCTGATCTATTACTAGTTCATATCTATGTAGATGATATCATATTTGGTTCTACTAATGATCTTCTCTACAAGGAACTTTCTAAGTTGATGTAGGGAGAATTTGAGATGAGTATGATAGGAAAACTTAACTACCTCCTTGGTCTACAAATCAAGCAAAGAGAAGAAGGGATATTCATCAATCAAACTATGTACACAAGGGAGTTACTGAAGAAGTTTGGTTATCCAAAGGCCAAACTGTGTCCCACTCTAATGAGCAGCGCAATCTATATGAGGATGCTTATTGTCAATGCGTTGATCAAAAGCTATACATGAGTATGATTGGATCTTTGCTCTACCTCACATCAAGCAAACCAGACATTCTATTTAGTGTCTGCATGTGTGTCAAATTTCAAGCCAATCCAAAGGAGTCTCACTTGAAATGTGTCAAAAGGATCTTTAGATTCCTTGTGGACACATCTGAACTTGTATTATGGAATCTCAAGGAGACATCATTTGATCTACATGGGTACATAGATTCAGAATTTTCTGGAACAAAACTGATAGAAAGTCAACAAGTGGTACTTGCCAATTCCTAGAAAACAGAACTCAGTGGCACTCTCCACAGCTCAAGCAGAATATATCTCTGTAGGAATTTGTGTGGCTTAAATTATGTGGATGGTTCAACAACTGAACGACTATGGACATAATTCAAAAAATGTGTGCATCCGATGTGATATAACCAATGCCATTTGATTTGCAAAGAATCTTGTGTATCACTCAAGAGCAAAGCATATAGAAGTGAGATATCACTTCATCAGGGAGCATGTGAAAAATGAAGATGTGTCATTAGAATTCATAGACATAACCAATCAACTGGAAGACATCTTTACCAAACCACTAAATGAAGAAAGATTAAATTTCATCAGAAGAGAAGTGGGTCTCAGCAATCCAAGGTGAAAGGTTCACATTTCTGAACTTCCCTAGAGAAAAAGACAAAACATTATGAAAATCAATTTCATAATCACGTAGTCTGACAAGCTCCAAAGATGAATTTTTCATAGATTAGTCCAATATCTTTTCTAAACCTTTTTAATTCATTTTCAAAATAAAGTGCATCAACATATTGATGACACTTCAATGTTTAAAATTTATTTTTGAAAAACTCTTTTTCTTTTGAAATGGACATCTTCTGTTTTAAGTGCAAAATTTTATCTCTATATTCATGAATTCTCTGAGTTTTAAATAAAAAACTTGGACTAAGCACAAACATTCTGACATATGTCAACAATTCTGCCTATATAAAGTTGATCAACATGTTGATGGTCACTCTATCAACACGTTGATAGTCTGTTACTGCAGAATTTGTTTTGACTCATTCTTTGACTTTGTTGTTATCATGTTTTGATAGAAAGTTGGGTGTTACAGCACTCTCTTTCAATATTCAAGCATGTTTGTCTTATGCATGACCTGTCAAATCCTTTAAGATTGCATGCTTAGTAAGTTTCATAGTTGAAACTGAAATTTAACATGTATCATGAATGCCTTGATAGAACATGTTCATGCTTCATATCATTCTATATTAAGTTGATCGCATATATATTGAATAATCTCATGAATTATTTTGTTCTTAAGAGCTTATTTTCATATATGCCATATATTAAACATGTTCAAAGATTACAAGGTTACTATTTGTAAGACTTGCTAATTATCAACACGTTGATGAGAGCAATATCAATGCATTGATGAGAAGTTAGTAATACACTTTGTCCCACTTACAAACTTTCATATGTACTCCTCTTTGTTTGTACCTTTTTTATGATAACAAAAAAGAGGAGAAATATGTTCAAGAAGTAAGGGAAAGCTTGATTATTTTTTATAAAATGCAACTTATGTCGCAATCTTTTCAAAAACTATTTTCCCAAGGGGGAGAATATGTTCTAACGGGAGAATATGTTCTATTTTTTCTAAAGAACTTTTCAAAACTCATCCCAAGGAGGAGGATATATTCTCTTAAAGAGTTTTGCCTATACGATTTCAAAAAGAGTTATCAAAACTTCTTGAAGTGTTTTGTCAACATAAAAAAATGGGAGATTATTGACTTTGTTGCCTCCTATCATATGTTTTGATGATTCCAAAACATTGAGAACTTAGTTGAAAAGTTTTGATAAATTCAAGGTCTTGACTAAGATTACGAGTTCTTTGTTTGAAAGCTTAAATTTGTTGGGATGCAATTAGAAGTTATTAAAAAAGAACAAGGAATCATGTGATATTCAGTCATAAAACGGAATATGTATGTTTAAATACATTTTCTTGATTATTGTGGACTCGTTTCTTAGCCACATTCATAGGATTTCAAAGAGGACATCTCAAATTTTAGAAATAAGGAAGAAATCAAGCTCAGATCGAATCAAATCTTGAAGAAATGGAAATGAAAGATGCAATCCGATCACAAAACAAAAGGAAATCTCATAAGCGTGTGGTGTAGCATGCATCAATGTGTTGATGGCATTTTGCTCAATATGCAAACTTCATTTTTCACAAGACATGGACCAATCAAAGAATAAGTCATCCACTCCAGAACTGAGCTAAAGATATGAGAGAAGTTATACAAGATTGAAGCTCTCAAAATGATCAAGATTGAAGAATAAAAAAAATAAAGTTGATGAAGCCAGTCTTCATCAACGCGTTGATGAGAGATGATAGAAATCTTGCAAGGAATGCAACAGGTAGTTTCAAATCAATCAATGTTCAAAATGCATCCAAAACAAAAGATTTCAAGCACAATGGCTATGCAAGATCTCGAAGACTCATCTACACAATTTTAACCTATTCTAGAGCCTATATAAAGAAGAAGGAAGAAAAGAAAAAAAAGAAAAGAGAAGAACATATCATATACTGTGAATATTATACAAAGCTAACCTCTCTTCCATCTTCTACTCACTCACAGAGATCAGAAAACACTCTCAACTCTAAACTCACAAAGCTTCAAGCATCTAGAGATCATCCTCAACAGCTTTGACACTTCAGAGAGTTCATTATTCAGAGAAGTCTTCTAGTTTTACATCCTACTTGTAATAAACTTACTCTTTTGTACTTTTATTGATCAACTTCACTAGTTGGTTTTGTTAGACCAGTTCTATATCACTGATTAAGTGAAACTTCCCAAGGAAGAGGAAGGTTGATGGTCTATTATGTTACAGCCACCGACGGGGATTCACCGGAAAAGTCCGAGGTAAGAATTTTGTCGAATAAAAGTGTGATTTTATGTGAGAAAGAGAAAGTTCAGTTAACGGTCCGATCGGGAGAATTCGAGGAATGATTCTCTGATGA
>JBBYHH010098285.1:0-15041 GCA_038382905.1 Daphne laureola
ATTAAGTTAAGAAAAAAATTTAGGTTCAGTTTTTAATGTAAGTGTCACTACACCTTAGTGATCAACGTTCCGATTCCTGAACGATCGCCGATAGTGGTGACAGTTTGGTATCAGAGCTAGACTTGTACATGGTCCATGTGCCAGCGAGGATGCTGGGCTCCCATGGTGGGCGTGGACGATATTCATCCCACATGGAGTGGTTAAGTGAGTATAGTCCTCCTTATATAGGATGGTCCACCCTTAAACCACAAGACGTATTTTACCCGTATAGTTTACTGGGTGGTCCACGGGTAGAAGCAAATCCGTGTGGGTTGGGCCCAAAGAGGACAATATCTTGGCCTTTTACACGGTCTGTTTGTTACAAAACTTCTTTTACAAAAACATGTTGTAGATTTTTTACCAACATGTTTTATTTAAATGTATTAAGCTAATTAGAATTTTTATATGAAAACATTTGAGCTCGTAGCGTCATGTATCTAGTTTGCCTAGAATTTTCCAGAATCAGATTTGGATATCTGTACAATTTATTAAAATTCATACAGTGACAACTACTTATGCTGGAAACTGATGCATTACAATTTGGTTGAATGCCTAGGTGGGAGATCATTCTTCGGAGCAAGACTAAGTGGAAAGAAAGGAAGTAACAAGCAACAAGGACGTATGATCAACCAGCATAAAGGAGGTGGACTTGGAGGCTGAAGTCGATAAGAAAGTGAAGCAAGGAAGAACAATATCAATTAGTGAAGTTGGAAGCAATCTGGAAGGAGAAGTGAAGATGAAGAGATTTGTCAAGAATAAGTTGAAAAACCTCAAATGAAAATCCAAACTTGAAATGGTATGGAGTAAAGGTAAGATAGCCAGAACATGTTGATTGAGTTATTGACTGAAAACTCTCTGATTGCGTGAATTGCAAGTGTGAATAGCCTCTGAGAAAAATGCTTTGCAACTGTTAAGAGTTTATTCAAAATTGTCTAAATGTCTCAAAGGTTGAATCTTACTGATTTGCTAAAGACTGACAAAATTTAGTATAAGTATGAAATCACATAAAGCTTATTATTGCTTGTATGACAACTTGTTTGTGAACTCTCTATGCTTATACATCCATAATAGTTAGATTATGTGGTATTATCATACATTCATAACATTTTAGAAAAACCTCGTGAGTAAACATGTATCATGCTTAAAAGAGTCTGTAAGATCTGCATTTGTTTGCTAGAGTCTAGGGTCTTGTTTGTTGCATCTCTTCTCTATGCTGTGATGACCCAAGAAAAAACTAGAGAAAAATTGTGATATACTGAGAGCTTATTGGTAATGGGGATTGTGTCTTGGTCATCTGAGTTGTTCCCTAGTTAGGTTGTACAAATAGTATACACTGTTGTAGAAAACCGGTCTGGCCTCTGAATAACTAAGTGGTTGTTTCTGACTGCTGAGGGTTTCTATGATATTGAACTGTAGGTATATATGTATATAAGAGTTAAGAACTGAAATGTCTTACACTTAGACTGTATGATTGCATGAATGATAACTTGACTGGGCATGCCTACTAGGTTACAAATATGGTTACTGCATATTGATGTTTGAATACTGATCTAGAAAGAATATGAAGAAGAGTAATGCAAGAACTAGGTAAAAAATTTTCACGGTTAGTAGGCATGTGTCTCGGCCTAGATGTATACTTGTTGACTATGTTGGTTGGTGATGAAACTGAATCTTAGAGAAGTAAATGGTGGTTGGTTGATGAACTTGGCATGTATAGGAAATATCTTGTGTATTTGGTAGAAGATTAGTGGTAAATAAAGAAGTTCTGAATAGATGCTGATAACTGAAACTGTAATTGTTAACCATGGTGATTACTATGGTTAAATTATTGCAAAACCAGTAAGAAGTAATGTTGGTTTTTGATTTGATGAATATAATTCTTAAAAAATGAGACAAAAGAATGCAAGGGTATTTTGACTTCAATGAATTTGTTATATCTGTAGATTTGAGGGTAGAGAATTGTTGTGACTAGGTGAATGATCTTATATTCAACAAGAGAAGTAACTTGAAGAAATAGAAGAAATAATTGTCATTAAAGTTTCAGTCTTATAGGTATTTTTCATCTAGTGTACCCCAAATGGTAAAACTGTATCCTTAGTTGAACATTACAAATAATATGTAAGGGTAGAAGGACAACATAGATAAATTTGTGTGAATAGTGTTAAAACTGTGTGAGGGCTACTAATGTTGTGATAGAGTTGGAAGTGGGAAAATCCACAATACCTTCGGCCTTATTGATGAACTGGGTGTACTAGTGTGCAAGGTAAGATGAAAACTGTGAATGACAAATGTAGGAAACTTTGTCGATGTTTAGAAAGCCAGTATAATACCTAGGCTTAGTGCTAATGTCAAAAATCGAATAAATAAATAATATTTGTAATGCCCAACTCTCCCTCAAGTGTAAGGTTGAAACTGTAATAGGGTGAGTGGGATCGAACTCAAGGGAATTGATGACAATTAAAGATAAACAGTTAACCACAATCTTTTTGGTATTTTTATGTTTTAGAATAATCAGGATATAATGGAATTGTAAATGGATTGTAACCCAATTATGCTAACAGTAACAAGTAACTAAATGAAATTCTGAAATCAAACTAGAGTTGAAAGTAACAAAACTGAATGTTTTTTATTAATCCGATGATAAAGGTCCCCTTGGTTGTTTGATTGATGATAATTACTAAGTGATATGCATGGTTGAAAATCATGCAGTGATAGAGGAGATGGATAGTATTTAAACTCTAACTTACCAGGCTAGAGTTATCTTTTCCATTATTGACCAAACGAGATCTCTTCGTTTGCATCAATAATGGAAGCCTCTGGGTTGCCCAAGTGAAACCTCCTAATATCCTAAATTACCATTTCGGAATAATTCTAGGATATCTAACAGTTCCCCGTGATCAGTTCAACGAAATCCTCTCCTAAGGCACTTCGTCAACCTAGGTAGGTGCATGGAATTAGATAGCTCTTCTAATTTTCTATCCCTTCTTGAAGCTCAAGAAACGTTACTATACATGCATAATCAACAACCATTCATATTTTTATTACCTAGAAATCATGCATCTACCCAAACAATCAAAGAGATAAAGAAATTACTCTCTATTCATGTTCAACAATTCTTCAACAAATAGGGTAAGCATAACTTACAAAAGAAAAGAGTAGAGAATAAAAACTGTTTAGAACGATGGTGCAATCTCCAACTGAGCAATCCTTGAATCCGAGTTGGAGCAACGAAGAACGAGTATAAAAAGTATCCAAACCCTAGGTAAGAGTTTTCTAGGAAGAAAAATCGCAAGAACAGTTTAGAAGTTATGTTTTGGGTCTAATTTTTTGGTATTAAAAACTGTGCAGAATTTCTGGGTCAGCGGCCTGGCGATCGCCTGGCATTTTGTTCCCTTCGCCTGGCCTCCTGCCACTTTCGTTCTCTCAGGGTCAGGCGATCGTCTGGCTCATGCATCCGTTCGCCTGGTGTTGGCCTGACTCCTTGCCAAGTTGTGCTCTTGAGGTCAAGCAATCGCTTGACTATGTGGTCGATCGCCTGGTACTCGCCTAAATCGGTTTCCTCTCTTTTCTCCTCGAACTTCTCACATCTTTGCATTGGGACCCCCTGCTTTGCTTTTCCGCACATTTCTCCGCCATATTTCTCCCTTTTTTACCCACGAACATGGATTTCCTGAAAAATAAACTTGCGCTCACACTAAGTACTAACAATCATTCAATAAAAGTATGTGTATGGAGGGAAAAACATATAAATATGTGACAATTATCAAGGAGCAAGCGAGGATGGCCCAAAATCTGGCACACTCCTAAGTTGATCCTTCATGGCATCGGGAGAGAGGCAGAAAAATCTTATGCCCCACCGAACTTTGAACAACTGCCTTAACCACTACCTCCACCAATCCACCAACACCTCCTTGATCCCTCCATATCGTCGAATCATAGCGAGAGCGCCCAAAAAGGCTCGGGCTGAAACCTCACCAAAAGATGCCGAGACCCGTCGTGGCAAAAGAATCCCGAGAAGAGAGGCCACAAGCCCAAGGCGGCGCCTCCTCTGTTTCAACAGGTCGGCAACAAATCAAGGCATTGATTGGAGCAACCAACCCACCACCGTGGCGAGAGACCACCACAGCCTCCAACAGCGTCGGCGCGGTGGAGAGAAGCGCACACCAAGGCGCAAGAGAATCGACGGATGCGGGAGACCTCCAGTCCGTTGCGGTAGCTCTGGAGAAACGATGATGCACCATCCCCCCAGCACCACCGGAGCCCAACAACGATGATGTCCTGCCAGCACTAACCGAGCCCAACAGTCACCATGCCTCTGATTTGTCAATTGAGGGACTGGGGTGAAAAACCGAGCTATGCGCCGGTGAGAAGATCGACTTGGTGGCTTAGCAGCGCCACAAGCGATGGGGAAGAGAGTGAATCGTCGGGAGATGCCGGTACTAGCGGTGACAGACGAGTCATCAGGGCTGCGACGGACCCAAACCCTAGCTGAACTCATCAGTCTCTCTCATGCAGTTACTTTTGTTGGCTTACTTGATTTTGTGTCCACCATATTGAATACATGATAGATGTTTAATAGCATAGTGTCCAAAAAAGTATCCAAATTAACTGTCCTTTTATAATTACCTTAATTGATGGTTGGAACAAATGGAGGTGATCACATCAAACTTGGTCAGCGAGCTAGGTATGTAAGTTTGGGTGAATGCAGCATTGTTATGTTATGGTTGCCTATTCTTGGTTTTCTTTCCTTTCTTGATGTCACCAAATCATGACGTGTTTTAGTACTAGTTCCGCTCTCCTTTCCTTTTGGCTCACGAAATATGTATAGTTAACAACTCTCATCTTGGAACATGTTACACTGAGTGTCACTGTTACTAAAAAATAGAAAATACTCGTATAAATGCGACATTCATTTTCATTTATAAGCTTAAATTTGTATATCATTTTGAAATGTAAATTTGAACTTCTACATACTTTAGTTTTTTTAATTATACTGAAAATGTAACGTAAATGAATATAGAAGGTTAAAAGGTTAGATTACTTTTTGGATAAATATAATTAAGTGATTCGTAAATGACAACCTCCCCTCTTTCTTCCCTCACATCACGTTCTGAGTCCATTCTGGTTTCATCTGTTTTTATAAGGCGTGTTCGTTGAGATTTAATGGTGATTCAAAATTATAAATGTCAAGGTTGTGACACCCAAGTTAATTAATTAGTTATTCAATTTTCTGAATCACGTATGTTGTTTGTTTTCCGTATATATCCCCAAGTAATTGGTTTGATCATAAATAGCATTAAACCCAAAAAAACGAAGAAATTAATTAACCGCACAATAACATTAATTAATGGTCTGTTACAGTTTCAGAAATTAATTAGGATATATATAGATCTTCATAAAACAGGAAGCTGCATTCTCCAATCTCAAGAACGTGGACAAGGCAGTAATTTAGTGAGTGTTTCGAAATGGAGAAAGTGATCACGAAAAGATAGGCAACTTTTTAATAATGCCTGATTTCACTTTAACTGCCCTTCATAGATTTACATGATATATGTGTATATGTATATATATAGCTTCAGTTCATATATATTCATCCCCGACTCATCTCTCCTTCGTACTCAAAATCTGATTACCAACAATGGCGATCACCACCAACATTCCCTTCTTCCTTCTTCTCATTTGCTGTTTCGGTAAATAGTTAAAGAAGAATCATTTGTGTTTTGCTTAATTACTTGATCAGCTTGATTTAATTTTCTTAATCTTAATGATTTTATGTATGTTTGTTGCAGGTGTGATGTTTGTTTCTGCAACAGTTTTTACTCTGCAAAATCAGTGTGCTTACACTGTCTGGCCGGGAACTCTCTCCGGCAACGGCGCCGCCACACTCGGAGACGGCGGCTTCGCTCTGGCTCCTGGCGCCTCCGCTCAGTTCCCGGCTCCACCCGGCTGGTCGGGCCGGTTCTGGGCTCGAACCAGCTGCTCTTTCGACGCATCCGGGTCCGGAAAATGCGTCACCGGGGACTGCGGCGGCGTTCTCAAGTGCACAGGCGGCGGCGAGCCACCGGTCAGTCTGGCGGAGTTCACCGTCGCGAGCAGTCCCGGCGACAAGGACTTCTACGACGTCAGCCTCGTCGACGGTTACAATGTCGGAGTGGGCGTGAAGGCGGTTGGCGGGTCGGGTGATTGCCAGTACGCGGGTTGCGTCACGGATCTCAATGCGAACTGCCCGAATGAGTTGCGGGTCATGGATCCGGGTTCGGGTTCAACGGTGGCCTGCAAGAGCGCTTGCGCAGCTTTCAACACGCCGGAGTTCTGCTGCACCGGCGATCATGGGACGCCGCAGACTTGCTCGCCGACGCAGTACTCGGCGATGTTCAAGACGGCGTGTCCGACGGCGTATAGTTATGCTTATGATGATGCTTCAAGTACTTGCACTTGTTCCGGGTCGAATTATTTGATCACGTTCTGCACCACCGGTTCAGGTTAAACATTGGTTTATCCATCTTAATTAATCATACTCTATTAGGATTGGTTATTAGATTCTTTTATTTCTTTGATTTGATGCCCACTTTCCCATATGGATTTGGGTTTAGAAGATCGTTTTAATTGGATTTGTATCTATCACTAGTTTGCTCTTTATTAAGATTGTCAATTTTCTTGGGATTCAAAGTACATTTCCTTTTTCCTTCAGTTGAGTTTCGATTTTGTTAATTTCTCTCCCTCGTTTTTTTTTTTTTTTTGGTAAAAGAAAAATGTAGTAAAATGCAAAGAGTGTTGAACATGTATAGATGATTATTTATGCAATCGGTTGATTGATACAAAGCCATATGACTCGGTTTAGGAAATGTTGACAATTCAATTCATAGATTTGTGGGAAATGAAGAAGAAAGAAGACATAAACAAAATTGGAGATTAGGGCTCTTAGGGTTGATTATCTTACAAATGGAGGTGACTGATTTGCATGTTTGGTAAAAAAAAGTAGTAAGAATTGCACAACACAAGACAAGAGATGGTTGGAAAGAGCGAATTTTGAGGCATTTCATTTCTTTCAAGGCCTTCGGCCTGAAATCTTAACAATTCTATAAAACTTACAAAGCCCAAACGCCCGAATTGGGGTAGAGCACAAAAGAAACCTGAGTGAGCGCCTTACGGGCCTCTCTACAAACAATACACCCTCCTAATAACAACTTTTTATACAAAATAGAAAAAGAAAAAAAAAAAGAAATTGAGAGAAGAATGGAAAAAGCTAACACCTAACCTACTTTACAGACATTCCTCTCAATGATGTGTTGTTACTTGAGAACAAGCTACTCCTCAGCTGATTGAACCAAGAGAGTTTCATCTCTCCAGAACCTGTGCACTTCCCCACACCTTCTTCCTCCGTGCTGAACAGCGTCTGGTCCGAGCAGTCGAGAGACGCCCCGCACGCCACGTTGTACGACTCGCAGGCCGAGTGGCACACGCGCAGCCTGTTGTCGCCGTCACTGTCGCATTTCTGGATTGAGATCTGTTCAACATCACACTTATTTTAGTAGCAGTCACATACAATATGCCATGTCAACTTTGCTTGCACCGCAATCAACGAGATTAGTAATACTACTAATACTCACCCAGCAGGCCAGCCGTTTGGCAGCTGCATCACAATAACTGCTCCCAAAGAGACTATTAAGCAGCTTCCTAGCACCGCTAGGGAACAAACGATGGTAATTAGGCATGACGACAACCTCTTCCAGCTGCTGAAGTATGCTTGGCTCGCTAGGCGCACAGTGCTGCCCCAAAACATCACCTTCAAGCACATCTTTACAGATGGAAAGACTAGAAAGGAGCTTAGAGCTATTCTGGCACGTATAGCCAGCATAGTCCGAACAGCGGAATTCACAGACACCGTTATCACAGACGCCACCATGAAGACTGCACTGTTCGTCACAAACAGCTGCGTGTTTTTCCAAAATAGTAGAACATGATAAGTACAAAACCTTGAAAGGTGTCTCGGGAACCTGAATTTCACACGATTTTTGGTTTCTATCTGAAAGTTCTGGAAACTGATTACATATATAAAGAGAGTGTGTTTCAAAGTGTTACCAGTTGAGCAGTCCATGCCAGTGAAACCATTCTGGCACTCGCATACTCCATCCGCCTGACACTGACCACGCCCACTGCAATTGTTGGGGCAATAACCTGTGAAACATTGCAAATCAAGTAAGAAATGAAACAAGTCCCTTCATTGCAGGCTTTGAATAGTTGAGGATAGCATTAATAATGCCACAGGGCTCACTTTTACTACAATCATGACCATGATAACCAAGAAAACAATGGCACTTTGAATCTATGCAGTCTCCATTCAAATGACAAGAATCAGGGCATTGCCCAGGAACAGTGATGGACCCATTGCTACAGAGCTCATGGTAAGCAGGGCATATGAGTTCACCTGCAATAAAAGCGTATGTATTATCAGGAAACTACTTGTTTTCTTGACAGGATAAAGAAGGTATATAGGGCACTGTTGTTACCATTAAAGCCAGGGAACTGAATGGGTCCACCAGTTTCAGGACAAGCTTTCCAGATTCCATCTACAGCAACCTAAGAAAGAAAACAAATGGAATTTAAAATGCATTTTTGTCTCCAGATTTTTATGCATCTGATTGTCTAGATATTTCAGTTTCTCGAACCTCTAGTGAATTATTTAAGCATCTGTGCTGATAACAACCATTCCCTTGAGTCAATGAACCTCGTACAAAACCCGTGCGGACAAGTGATGAAGACATGCACCTATGCACAACAATGAGAAAAGGAAATCAGAACACAACCAAGGAAACTTCACATGAAGATTTGAACATGGACCCTAATGCAAGCGATCAGCAGATATCTCACCTTGAATTACTGCCCCGCACCTCTCCCAACATTCTGTCAGGGGGTCGTGCACTATTTGTATCTGTACATGATCCATCAGAGTATGCCACAAAGTAAGCACAGTAGTCTGCCAACGATGACTGGCCACCTGCAGTAGTCAGCAGTAGTTGTTAGATGAGCACATGACAATAGGCCAAAGATATTTCTTTTCAAACCAAATAAAGAGAACAATTAGAGGAGCACCAAAGAGCCAAAGAGGAACTTTATGAGAAGGGAAATAATAACAGATCTTTGTGCCCCGCAGCTGAGCACCTAGTTCTCTGTTTTCCCAATGGTTTTGAATTTTAGGGTTTAGGATGAGTAAAGGTAATTTCTAAATTAGGGAATATTGATAATTAAAAAAAAAGGGGGGGGGGCATTAATTTGACAAATAAAAACCTATGGATGGATTATTAAGAATAAAAAGGCACTTAAGTAAGCATGAAAATAGCCCATTTGTGGGAATGAATAGAGAACCCATTTGTCATGTTGGTCAACCTTGACTGGTTCTTCTCAAAAGGGTTTTCACTTCTCATCACAAACTGTAATTTGTGGAAGGTCCTAGCGAACAGTGCTCTAGGGTTAGGTCCGTTAGGAATACCAAGTCCCAATGGGCCAAATTGGCCTGCAAATGGAAAGAGTTTCCTTCGGAAAGAAGGCGAGTTTCAACATCTCAATCTTAGTTTCTGACTACAGCTAAGCTAGTTTACACATTCACTTCTCTCTTAGTTAAAAACCAATAACAAAAGAACATGCATGCATAATAACAATTTAAAACTGCCGAAACCATGTGAAAATAGCCAAGGACTTACCTTTATTAGATTGGGGAAAATAACGAGCCCACTGAGGAAGATCACCACTATAAGTTACAATTGGGCAGTAACCTTCTGCCTCACGGTTATATGTACAGCCAGACAATTGGGTCGAATTGCAAAAATATGCCCCTTTCCATTGGTTACAAGAGGAAGTAACAAAATCGGTTCCTTGGTTTCGACCCCAATCAAGGCGGTCTGCCATGCTATAATTAGCCTGATACCATCCACTATCCTCCAATAAGGCCAGAGTCATCTTCGAAACTACTGATCTTGTATCCACCGACCCTGTCATAATCTCATTCATCAACAGCCTTTTTTCCCAGTGAGATCCTGCAAAATGCAAATTAACCATGAATTCATCAACTGGAATCAATTTGCATCTCGTTTTACAGTTTCATACATGGTCTCTAAAAGTCCTTGCATCTCAAATGCATAACTTTTCGCTAATGACCTTCCACATTCAACTAGAATTCTCCCACAATTCATGTATTTCATTCTATTTTACTCTTCCATTTTCCTTATTGCACTTAAGCATGAAACATGAATATGGTTACAAAAGAAGCATATAATATTGAAGGAAAATAATTCAGAGGGAAAAACCTGATGTGCCACGTCCTCCCCCATCTTCTAGCTCTAACCCAGTAAAATTATCAGAAAATGCCTGCAAGTGGGAGAACTGTTAGTATCCAAGGTTTGATAGTCATTAAAAAAAAACATGGTAACAGATCCAACTTGAAAATGTTAAGACTTAGAGCGAAAATCAAACACAAAAAAGAACAGTTAATACCCCATACTGATGTCTTGAGTGCATGACCACACGTGGAAGCAAAACACGCGTTACCATCCTCCCAAGCTTTTCATCCATAACCTGTTCTGTGACCTGGAAGCATTAACGACAAAAATACTGAGGGATATGTCAAGTGGCATCTCAGACGTGGTCAGGTTTGTTGGTTGTTCATATTGAGATCACTTCTTATACTTATTTCCCAATCAGTTTTGAGTTGGATGCTTTAACAAGATCCAACATAAAGTGTCTGAACCACACATTAATGAAGTCAAATTACTCCATCCATCCTTAAAAAAATTGTTCACTTTACTTTTTAGAATTTAATGTACAATTTTTTTCACCATTTTGAAACAAGATGTTAAATAGTTTATATTTAAATGATAATTTCATATTTTTAGCTCCAATTTTTTTTTAAGACGAATTATTCCTAGTACTAATTTGAGTCATACACAATTTCTAAAGTCAATATAACAATTATTTAGAGAAAGCAACTAAAAAATAGAGGCAGTTCCATGTGATCCCAACTCATTTCAACCTCTTAAATTCAAAATTTCAAAATCACAAGTAGTAACATGATGCATTAATGCCATTTATTGAAGTCAAATTACTCCATCCATCCTTAAAAAAATTGTTCACTTTACTTTTCAGAATTTAATGTACAATTTTTTTCTCCATTTTGACACAAGATGTTAAATAGAGTAGTTTATATTTAAATGATAATTTCATATTTTTAGCTCCAAAAATATTTTTTAAGACAAATTATTCCTATTACTAATTTGAGTCATACACAATTTCTAAAGTCAATACAACAATTATTTAGAGAAAGCAACTAAAAAACGGAGGTATTTTCATGTGATCCCAACTCATTTCAACCTCTTAAATTCAAAATTTCAAAATCACAAGTAGTAACATGATGCATTATTGCCATTTACCTGCGCGCGCCTCCTTTTCCTCTCATCCCTAAAATGGGTAAAAGCATGGGGATCAAAGCCCAGTACATGCATGACCTGCAGTACATGAAATCGGACTCAGGACTAGATGAACATTACTAGGTACATCTACAGTAATGCTCAAACTGTTTAAGGAACCTCGTGGATCAGAGTTGCTGAAAGTGGAGTCTCCGCTTCTGCTGTTAAATGCCGAGGAGCAACATTTACATGCCCTGCAGCATTGAGACAATGTCTCGTTTTTAGCTTCAGTTTCAGTTTAGCAGTAACATTGAAGAGAATATTATAAAAAAGACAACCTGCGATTGCCCGGCCCCACTGATCACGCTCACATGCCACTGCCCATGCGAGGGTGTTTCCTGTGGTAGGTCTTGTGGTCACCAAAAGAACCAAGTCTGCTTCAGCAATACCCTCTGGGTAAAAACATCACAACACGATCAGCGAAGGCGTTAGATGAGCAGAGCAGTAAAGGAAGACCAATGATACAGCAGTACGAACATCACAAGAACGAAGTAACTAAAATTTTAATGTACCTTCGACGTATTCACGAGGGAGCTGTACTCCGCCATCTTGTCCACAAGCAGAATATCCACTTAAGCGCAAGTTACCTTTCACTGGCTCTACAGCTAAGGCTCTCTTAAACCATTCTGCTGTCTGCCCTAGAGCCTTCATGTCTTACAGAAAGTTAGCATCTTTGTATCTTAAAGCAAAAAAATCTGAATATAAGCAGAAAACAAAGAGATTACCTTGCGTAGTCGAAACTGTTTATCCTCACCAGAGATATCATCCAAAGTACAGTTATACCAACAATCACCATAAATAGGAGGATCCCCATAAGGGTTACAAGAGGGAGTGCCAGGAGATAAGCTCAAAGGAGGCTCTCCAAGCTGGAAAGCAAAGAAACCAATTGACAGTCATTTAAGGTAATCAAAAGACGAACTGGCATCATCAGAATACACACACTGTGCAACAGCATGTAAAGCTACAAATCCTCACCTTAACAATGTCACCAACCTTTTGACAATCTCTATCTGGTGATAGCCCAACAGCATCATAGTTAAGATATATCCTAATTGGCTGCTTCACGTCTCTTTGATTCACAGACAACAATGTTCTTCCTTTACGGTGAAGAGGCTCGGGAATATCTGGCTGTTCATACAGCTGCGGAGTAACTGAGTAAACCTTGAGGCCTGGTCGTGTTCTCTGCTCAAGTATCTGATCATGGATACATGAATGTGAGAGTATATTTTCACTTTTATTTCCCAATCCATCATGTTGCGAATTGCGTCCATGGTAATTCCCATTGGCAGCATGAAACCACAATAATACTAGCAGAATCTGAGGAATACGGAACAGACAAACAGGCATTAACAGTGCATTCACGAGTTTTAAAGATTAAAGGAAAAGGGAACCCCATTAATAACTTAACCTCAAAACAGATCTAGCTTTAACATGTTAACAAACGTTAAAACCATTCGAAATACCATTTGTATCTAGCCTTTGAACTGAAATGAGTCCAAACAATGCATAGAGTAACGCTTGAACACGAAGGAATTGAATCAAATGTTAAGATTTCCCATCCAAAGACAGCTAAACTCGAGAAAATCAGAGGAAAAAAAATCACAACTTTTGGCAAAACAGTAAGAGGGCAGCTGCCTCAAAGAGTCCCGAAAAGTGAAGACGCACGAAGGGTTGAAGAAAGGTGAATAAGGAAATATGAAGCGGAAAAGAAAAACAAATCAGAACCCAGATTTCAGCTAAGGGTAAAAACGATTTGGCAATTAAAAAGAACCCAAATTGCCTCGCATTTGAAGCCGAAACTCGAATCTGTAAATCGACAATGAAAACAAAAACAAAAACAAAAAACGAGAAACAGAAACGCGACATAGCTCACCTCAAAGACAACTGCAGTGAATCGGAGCCTACAAATATTTCCCGGCAACATCCATGACCCAAAAACAAAAGTAACCTCCATGAAATGCTGACTATCCCTCGCATCAAACCTCTCGGTTCCATCAAAAATCCAGCAAGTTACCAATCAGTTTCACGAACCAGGGGAATCGATGGCTCTTCCTCCGCATTTCAATGGCGACTCGCGACGAACGAGGCACAGAAACGATATGAAACAAACAATTACGGATTGGATTGGACCCAATTGCAGAAATGTCTGGACAGTCGGTGTTTCTCTTTCTCCGGTAGTGTGAGGTTGTGCACTGGATCAGGTGGTCCGAAATGAGTTTCCACCACTGAACTGAAACTGGGGAGGGAATATTTTTCAGCTTTTTCTTCTCCTTTTCCTTCTTCCTCTTCTGTTCCTAAATTGTTCAAGGGATCGGGAAAACGGCGAGGAGGGAGAATAGAGAACTAGAGGGAGAGAGGAAAAATCAGACAGATTGAGATTGGTGAGGGTGGGTGGCCCAAACCCAAAATCCATATATTTTTCTCTTGATTATTCAATCCCATAAAAGCAAAGGACAAGTTACGATATTAGGTAACTTTGGAAGATAATGGAGTGGATATCTTAATTAAAAAAACACAAAGGAGTGGATATTAAAATAAAATAAAGATGATTTATTTACTTTTATCAAGTGTTAAGAAAAATCGTGCATCCTTGTTACTATATGTTGTTAAAAGAGAAAATGTTCAAAATTATCATTAAAGTTTATCTTTTGGTATTTTTTTGTTTGTCATTATCATTTTAATTTGTGATGTAAATTAATGTGACAGAATCGTCTCTTATTAGATTAATGATAAAAAAGATCCAACAAATATATTAAATGATAATATTGAACCAACAATTTTAGAATACTTATAAATTGAACCTTTTTTTGAGAAGTGACAAAAAGATTTGCCAAAAACTAAACGTTTGTGATAATTTTAAACATTTCCCCTTACTAAAACAAAAGGCCTAGATGTTACTATGGCGCATTGACGCAGGTTTATTATCAAAGAAGTAATCCATACATATATTCAAAATCTACAACATTTTTCCATAAATATATGAAAGGATAATTTAGCAATACCGGTGTTTAAGTAGTAAGTACTTTGTTTGTTGTCTCCTCCATTACCCTTGAATTGAGAGACAATTGGTTGCCCTAAAATTTCACTTCGAAAGTGTATAACACTAAACATCTGAAAAGCAAATTAGAAGATTACTCTGTTCTCAAGCCTGTATCTCATTTCAAATGCATAATAACAAAGTTACTTTTATATTATTTAAAAATTCTCAAATGTTTCAATATTTTTAGATTTAATATTTTAGTCTCTCAGCTAAAAAGGAAGGAGAAGGAAACAGAGCTTCAGATCTTGCCCAGCCAAGTTCGTTTATCCTCGTCGTCACCCCCGTTGCATCGCCATCCCATTCGTGTCTCCCTCGTCGCTTCACCGGTGCGCCGCCACCAACCTCGCCATCGTCGTCGCCTCGCTGGCTTGCTTCGCTAGCTCGCCATCGTTGATGGCCTCTGTTGTATCATGCGTCGAGAAGATTAAGGAATGAGAGAACAGAGGATCGAAGGTCAATCCTCACCTCCAGCTCCCTTTACCGCCGGCCAAACCCCTCCATCA